>VSMD01085309.1:0-103921 GCA_008750895.1 Mirza zaza
AAGTTACAGAGAACAAAATCCAAATATAAATTAGTTGTGTTTCTTTATACCATCTGCAAATTATTGCAATAAGAAATTAAAGAAATGAATCCATTGATAATAACATCAAAAAGGATAAAATATTTAGGAATAAATTTAATCAAGGAGTTGAAATATCTATACACTAAAACCTATAAGATGTTGATGAAAGAAATTAAAGAAGGCACAAATAAACAGGTACTCCTTTCACATGGCTTAGAAAACTTAATATTGATAAAATATCTATATTACTCAAAACAATGTACAGATTCAATGCAACCCCTATCAAAATTTCAATGATATGTTTTATAGAAATAGAAAAAAAATTCTAAAATTTATATGAATTCATGAAAAAATCCAAATAGCCAAAGTGATTTTGAGAAAGAAGAAAGTCGCAACAAAACAGGCATTATACCGCCCAATTTCAAACTATATTACAAACTATTGTAATAAAACAATATGGTACTGGCATAAAAGCAGACACATTGACCTAAAGAACCCAGAAATAACCCCCCCATATATATATATATATAGTCAACTAATATTTGACAAAAGTATCAAGAATACACAATGGGGAACGGAAACTGTCTTCAATAATTGGTATTGGGAAAATTGGATATCCACATGCAAAAGAATGAAATTGGACTCTTGTCTTTTACCATATACAATAATTAATTTGAAATGAACTAAAAATTTACATGTAAGGCCTGAAACTGTAAAACTACTTTAAGAAAACATTGGGGGAAAAGCTCCTTAATAGTGATCTTGGCAATAATTTTTTGGATATGACACATTTGAATTTTCTTCAGTTACTGTTTTGCCTCAAGATGATTTAAAAAATCACAAATTGAGTTTAAGTAAAGTCATAATTTCCTCTAAAAATCAAATTTTGTTCAAAATAATTTAGTTATTTCAAGTTCCCTGGAATAATTTTGCCAAGTATAAATTGCTGAAAATTACAATTTTTTAAAATTATTTTTATTTTTACATATCCTTTCTAAATGAAAATAATATAGATATGACCAATTACCTCTGAAGACTACAGAAATCAGGTTTGAAAAGCCCAAGCATTTTTAATTTTTTAAATTTCTTGATGTCAAAGTCAAAATTTTAATTAGACAAAGAATATATAAATTGAAATTTTTATTTTGGAATCACATAATTGCAATGCAGGCATACACACAGGCTGGGATATTCTTCATTATGTCAGAAGAACAAAGAGAAGGTTGAGAGTCTTATTAGAAAGATGGCTGCTATGTACCATTTTGCAAAACTCATTGGCACTATAGAACCTTTTGGAAGTTGGCGAGTTCTGATTTGTGGATGATAGCAGTTAAGTAAAACTAGTCTTAGTCATGCAGGTCATTTCAGAACCTACTAGGTAAAACTGGTCCCAGCTCTATAACAGGCCATTTCAGCAGCTGGGCTTGCAGAAAATTTAATTCTTAGAGCTGGTGCTATGCTCTCTTTTTCCCCTTGGCCCCTCCACTCTGATTTATTTGGGTATGATATGAATGATCCAATATGTGTAATCGACTTTCACACTGGTGATACAATGAAATTTAAAAAGAGAAGACAGTGAAGAATAAAGAAATGGAAGAGAGACATTAAACAACTTGTCAAGGATAATAATATAGATTAAGTGCCAGAGATGATGTTCGACAGTATGTAGTCTGTCTTTTTTTTCCAAATATTTACTAGGCTAGAAAAACATGATACTATGTAAACCTATTTATCCCAAGATGTGAATTCTTCCTCAATGTTCTATAATGAACTACACAGGAGGTTTGTACCTATTGTAAACTAACAACACCTATCATAGAAAATGTGATATTGCATAAATAGATGGAAAATTTGATATAGATAGATAGATAGATAGATAAATATAATTTGTAGTATTCACAGTGGTAACATTTGTAGCAAATGAATTGACTCAACAAAGTTAGTTTCCTTGGTTTACCATATGGAGACAATGGAGGAGGAGGGTAGAGAGCTTTGTGTAAAGCTGTAACACAATGTGGAAGTACTTCAGATGACATATATAGCTGTGAATATTTTACTTCAGCTTTACTGACAAATTGAAACTTCATGTAAGACTCATCTTCAGATGACCATTAAGAGTCACATGGCATTATTAATTACCACCATATAAAAAATAAATGCAAAGAATGGAAACTCTAAACTTAATGCCAAAGGGGACTTGTTTATTTTCATTCTGTTTCTGTGTTGCTATCATCCTCAAGCTTGTGCATGCACTAAACTTGGTTGTTTATATTTTACAAACAACACATGCTTCCCATGCCAAAGTGCTTTGGGAAATATATAATAGCTACCTTAAAACCAAAATCAGCATGAGGATAGCCCAGTAGCATATTTAAGTACAAAATGGTAAAAATACCCAGAGGGTTTTAACATCCCAATCATATGCAATTTTCTCAGATAAACAGATTAGACAGTTGGTTTCCCAGAAGATTACTTATCTGAACTGGAGAGAGGGTGGGAAATGGGGGGATTGCTAGAAATAACTGTTGGGCCTAATATGAGACTCTCTTATTTGTGGAGAAGTCTAGCTTCTTAACACATTTAAAAATTTGATGTTCTGTATCCATGGTTCTTAAAGCTGGGAACATATCATTTTCACCGGAAAACTTTTTTCACTTGTTTATTTAAAAAGACTCCTGTTAACTACCCCTGAGGATTCAGATTTCATATTTTGAGAAAAGAACATGAGAAACATGTTTTTTAAGCAGCCTAAGGTTGATTTTTATTTGGAAACAGGCTTGAAAATAAATTTTTAAACATGAGTCAGGATGGAATAGGAGTTATCAGCTCAGTTTCTGGAATCAGAAATATAGGATTATATTATAATTATAGAACTCATTGATGATGAACTTGAAGAAGGTTTGTTAACCTAAAAGAAAGTACAAACAGTTCTTAATGAAACATCAGGCACTTAGTAAACAAACAATAAATATTAGTTATATTATAATTTTTATTTATGGAGATGTTTTAGGAGTCTACCACTCCCTTTTAAATCTATACTGTTTGGCACTATCTCCCTTACTTTTAAGATTATAATCATATGCATTTTATTTTCCCCAATGCTTGTTATTAAAGTAATATCCAATGGTGGGGAAAATGACAAATTTAGAGAATCTCTAGTTCAGTCATTCATTCAAAGTTATTTTTTCTATGTGGCAGGTACTTCATCCAAGCATTAAGTTTATATTGAAAAGCAAAACAGGCCACCATCTCTGCCCACATGGAAGTCCCTAATCATCTACTGGGCAGTGAAGGAAAACAATGAATATGAATACGTTTTAAATAATAAGAATTATGCAGCAAAGACACCAGAAAAGGGAGACAGGATATAGTATACTAGCAATCATAACCTGCATAATTCAAGAAGACCTTACTATCAAGGTAACAGTTGACGACGACACCTAAAGAAGTCACCTGAATGAATGACAGGTAGATATCTGGGGGAAGAACATTTCAGGTGAGGAAAAGAGCTGGGACAAAGGTTTTGAGGCAGAAGCATTATTGATGTTGGGGGAACAATAAACAAGCCAACCTGGCAGAAGTGCAATACATGAGGGGAAAAGTTAGAGAAGCAAGGTTAAAATAGAACAGGAAAGCTTTTTGATGTTTGTAACAATTGTACATTTTAAACTCAATGAAAAATTTTAAGCAGAGGAATTAAATAACAAGATCAATTAGGTTTATGTCTTGTTAATAGACTGAAAAATATTAAGGGTGAAAGCAAGGAGACCACTACAAGAAGAGGTTACTACAACATACATAAGAATTAACTGCAGCTTTGACCAAGGTGATATTAATAAGAATTAGACCATTTTGATAGACCATTTGCAAAAAGTATATTGTTGATGAATCATATGTTCAAATATATAGTGGGAGAGACAGAAGTTAAGAGTATCTGGAGAGAGAAAGGTTTATGCTCAAGATATACATTAGATTTCTAAATGGCAAGCATTTAGTATAATTAGGCTTGTGCTTTTAATTCCAATTTCAATAGATTTAGAGGATTCAAGTGTTTTTCGTTACACAGATAAATTGTATAATGCTGAAGTGAGGGATTTTAGTATACCCATCACTAGAATAGTGTACATTGTGCCAAACAGACGATTTTCTTATCCCTCACCTCTCTTCCAACCTTCTTGTCCATATATACCCATCATTTAGCTCCCACTTTTAAGTGAGATCTTGTGGTATTTGTTTTTCCATTCCCGGGATACTTCACTTAGGATAATAGTCTCCATTTCCATCCAAGTCTTTTCAAAAGACATTAATTCATTCCTTTTTATGGCTGAGTAGTACTCCATGGCATGTGCATGTGTGTATGTTTCCTTTTCTTTATCCAATCATCAGTTGATGGACACTTAGGTTGACTCCATATCTTTGCAATTATGAATTGTGCTGTAATAAACATTCTGGTGCAGGTGTCTTTTTGATATAATGACTTCTTTTCCTATGGGTAGATACCAGTAGTGAGATTGCTGCATCAAATGATAGATCTACTATTAGTTCCCTAAGAAATCTCCATACAGCTTTCCAGAGAGGTTGTACTAATTTAAATCCCGTGTTTCCTTTTCACCACATCTGTGCCAACATCTATTATTTTTTGACTTATTAATGCCCATTTTGACAGGAGTAAGATAGAATCTAATAGTGATTTTATTTTGCATTTCCCTGATATATACTGATGATGTGCATTTTTTCATGTTTGTTGGCCATTTGTCTTCTTTTGAAAAACATGTGTTTGTCTTTTGCCCACTTTTAGGTGTAGTTATTTGTTTTTTTCTTGCTAATTTGTTTGAGTTCCTTGTAGAGTCTGGATATTAGTCCTTTGTCAGATGTGTACTTTGTAAGTAAGTTCTCGCATTCTGTACATTGTCTGTTCTGTTGATTATTTCCTTTTCTCTGCAGAAACATTTTACTTCAATTAAGTCCCACTTATTTATGTTTATTGTTGCTATATTTGTTTATGAGATCTTAGTCATAAATACTCTGCCTAGGCCAATCTCCAAAATAGTTTTTCCTATGTTTTCTTCTAGAAATTTTATGGTGTTAGGTCTTATATTTAAAGTCTTTAATCTATCTTGAGCTAGTTTTTTTACATGGTGAGAAAAAGTGATATAGTTCATTCTTCTGTATGTTGCTATTTAATTCTCCTAGCATAATTTATTGAATAAGGCATCCTTTTTCTAGCGTATGTTTTTATCTGCTTTCTCAAAAGTCAGCTGCAGCTATATATTAATATTTGTTTCTGGGTTCTCTATTCTGTACCATTGATCTATGTGTCTACCTTTATACCAGTGTCATGCTGTTTGGGTTACTATAACCTGTAGTACAATTTGTAGTCTGTTAATGTGATGCCTCCAGGTTTCTTATTTTTGCTTAGGATCACTTTGGTTATTCAGGCTCTCTTTGATTCCATATGTAATTTAGGATAGTTTTTTCTAGTTCTATGAAAAATGATGTCAGTCCTTTGATGGAAATTACATTGAATCTGTAAATCGATTTGGGGAGTGTGAACATTTTAACAATATTGATTTTTCTAATCCATAATCATCGACATTTGGTGTTTATTTTTGTCATCTATGATTTCTTTCATCAGTGTTTTGTAATTCTCCCTGTGCAGATCTTTCATTTCCTTTGTTAAGTGTATTCTTAGGTATTTTATTCTTAGGGACTCTAGAAAAATGGACCTAACAAACATTTACAGTACATTCTATGCCCAAATTGCATAAATTCATTTTTCTCATCAGTACATGAAACATTTTCCAGAATAGATTGTATATTAGGCCACAAAATAATTCTCCACAAATTCAAAAAAATCCGAGTCATACCACATAACTTTGCAAACCACAGTGAAATAAAAGTAGAAATCAATTCCAATAGGAACTCTCAAAACGATATAAATATTTGGAAAGTAAACAACTGCTGCTGAACTACCTTTGGATCAATTACAACATGATGGAAATCAGAAGGATTTTCCCATTAAAGGACAAAAGTGACACTAGCTACCAAAATCTCTGAGATACAGTAAAAATAATGCTAAGAGAGAAGTTCACAGCACAAAAAAAGAAATAACAAAGGTCATAGCAGTACTAAATAAAATTGAAACCATAAAAACAATATAAAGGATCAATGAAACAAAAAGTTGATTCTTTGAAAAGGTAAATATCAAAATATATGCTAATGAAGAATAAAAGAGTAAAAATTCAAATAAACTCAATCAGAAAGGAGACATTACAACTGATACCATAGAAATATGAAATACCAGCTGAGATTACTATTAAGACCTTTATGAAAACTCAGTAGAACCTCTAGAGGAAATTGTTGGAAACAAGCAACCTCTCAAGTTTGGATCAGGAAGAAATAGATATCCTGAACAGATCAATAATGAATAGCAAAATTGAAATAGTAATTTAAAAAAATCCCCCAAAAATAAAAAGCCCAGGACCAGAGAGATTCAAAGCTGAATTCTACGAAAACTACAACAAAGAACTGGGCACCTATCCTCCTGATACTCTTGTCTAATATCAAGGAGAGAATCCTCCCTAACTCATTCTGTGATGCCAGTATCACCCTGATATCAAAACCTAGAAATGACACAACAAAAAAAAGTTTGTGTTATAACATTGGAAAATTTCAGTTTGTTAATCTAGCAGTTGAAATGTGTAGCAAAATAGTTTATGCTCTAGTGTGTGTTTATTAGCTTATTATTAGATTTGGAAATTCATAAATTATAAAAAGCATTAGATTTATGAAAAATGGATCAGCACTCTCTTTCTACATAATCTCATTATTTCTACAACATTAAATATCAAGTGTATGTTGCCAACTTCCAAATTTATATATCTAGCTGAGTACTTTTGTCAACCCTCAACCTGGGGAATCATCCTCATTCTTTTCTTTTTCATGTCAATATACAGGTTATACATAAATCATATAAGTATTACCTTCAAAATATCTTCTTCATAGCCACTGCCATCTTCCTGGCCCAACATTCTATTGCATGTTGTAGATAACAGTACAATTGGATACAATTGTGGATACAATTGTTTCCAACACAATCTCCCTACCTTAATTCCTTCTTCACAGCAGCCAGTGTGATATTTTGAAAAATGTAAAGAAGATAATTTTTTATCAAAATTTTTATAACTTTCCCTTCTATTTGGATTAAATCCAAATATTTCATCATCAGCTAAAAACCATAAAACAATCTCCTTTCCTCTCCAAATAAAAAATGACCCTACTACATTTCTCCCTCACCTCTCAGATATCTTAATGTATTTTTCAGTTCCTACAATATAAAACTCTTTTCCTGCTTTAGTGAGTTTTCACATGATTTTTTCAGGCCTGGGCTTTTCCACAATGTCTTTAAATAAGTATAAACATTTTCTCATTTTTAGACCCCAATTAAAATCATACTTTTTTAAGAGACAATTTTTATCACCAACTAAATCTCAATAATACCCACTCCTTTTTTTGTTTCTTTAGTTTTTGGTTTTACTTACCACATTCCTGGGAAAGATATCAGACTGTCCTGCACTAATTCCTAAGAGAGAATCTTTTGTCCTCTTACCTAATACTGAGGTAGAGTTGGGCTGAGAGGGGGACATGATTAATAATTATAAAGATTCTACTAAGTAAAATAGCCAAACTGAGAGTTCTGCCTGAAATTTCATTCTGAGATGTTATTTGGGAAATATTGATGTTTGGCTATATGGACAGATATATTGCATTAAAATTTTAAACTTTTAGATTTTCTGATTATTGAGAGATGAGGACTAAATTTATCTTTGAGGAAATATTACAACATTTCGGGAGATAAAGCAAAACAATGTAAAAAAGACACAAAGCCCCTTTAATGGAAATTTTGTATCTGAGAAATTCTAGTCAGTAAAAAGATTTTTTAAAAAAAAGTTTGTCTTTTTATTTTAGCAGAAAAACCTGTGTGAGATTAAATTTTGGTTTGTTTGTTGTTGTTTTTGTTTCTTAGACTAGGATTTTCTAATAGGAAAGTTTTTGCTTTTTGGTTGGGAAGAAATTGATTTTTTTTCCTCTCTGTTCTTGTTGTTCAGCAGATTTGGGCCAGGATTTTACACAGGAACATTGAGGCTAAGGATACAGGAGAATGGACGAAATTCTAGAGAGGTAGCTGACACATTTGCTAGGTATCAGTGAGAATCACAACTGCATTAATCACTCTCTATTGCCATGTTGTAATTCCGTCATCACCAAATTTTAGCAAAGTTTTGAAAATGTTACAATCCCCTATAAGATGTGCCTTGGAGATTTAATGGATGCTTATGAATGTTGTAAAAGTCTTCAGGGAGAGATAAGGCAGCTCACAAGCTACCAATCATCTGATCTTTCTGAAATATACAGCACCATTTCAGCTGTTGAGTGCCTGTTAACTAACTGAGATGGTGGGAGACAAGCTCAGCTTGGTGATGCTTCTGAACATTGCTTAAAGCTTTCCCCCATATACGGATACAGTTGAAGAAACACTTGAATTCATGAGGTCAAGGAAAATGAAGAACAGAGAGAGTAATATGACTTATGTCCTTTAAAACTGGAAAGTAAAAGTCTAGAATTATCAGAGACTGATAGCTTAAAGAAGGAATTGTGTACTTAATTTTTGTTGTATCTTCTGGTTGTCTGTTCTCCATTCTCAGTGTGCTCTAGGCCAAAGAATGACCAGACACATGAAAAGCAAGTCAAAAATGAAATGAAGTTTATTGAGAATGGGCAAGATAGGTTTACAGAACAAGAACAAGAGCAAGATACATTCACCACAGACGTCCAACAGGCCCCCTGTCGTAACAAGAGGTTCTGGTAATAGTTTAGTGGTCTTGTTTCATAGTATTTGGATTGGGCCCTCCTTGTGGTTCAGATGTCACTACTGGACCACTTTCATGGACAGTTAAGGACATGATAATTAGCCTTAGATTACTCTATGTCACTTTTCAAATCCTGTTGTGTCTGGGCTGCATGCCCTGTGGGCTGGGGGATTCCCTGCATTCCTTTACAGATTGGCAGGTGTTCCTCCTTCTCCCAGGTGTGGCAGTTGCTGGGGCAGGATCAAGGCAAGGAGCCCCACCTTTGTCCCCAGGGGAGCCAGAATCCCACACTATCTACCTAACAGTATGAGGTCATAAAAATTAATTCAATATGTTTCTATTTCTTTGTTCTTATTTACTATTACAGCATTTTGTTAAAACATGAGATTATGTGTTAAAATGTCACACACCAATTATGTTTCTTACATTTTCACTCTCAGCAGGGCTCTTTGTCTAATAATATCTTAATGTCCTTAATTTAGGAAAAAACTGTCATCTCTTCTTCCCAGTGTTTGGCCCGTTAACATTTTGTCAAAAACCGTGTATATGAAAAATTATCTGTTGTACAACATGAGCAGCTAGACTTCTAGCATTTCTGAAAATTATACTTTACATCAGGCATCCTCAAACTATGGCCTGAGGACCACATGCAGGCCACCTAGCACATTTATCTGGCCCTCAGAGTGTTTTTGCCACCGCTGCCTGTCCTGCTTAGCAGCCGACTCATCCTGGGCCCACCGTGTGCACTTTCCAAAGCTCTGAGGGACAATGAACTGGCCCCCTGTTTAAAAAGTTTGAGGACCCATGCTTTACATAATATAGGTCATATATCTTTTACTTGCCTAATTCTCTTACAGCCATTTATAGATATGATTAAAAATAAAATGATGGCAAGCTTTTAAGAGGGAAGGAAGAGGGGCAATTTTTGACTACACGCGTCACAAAACCCTACTATTTCTGTAGAGGATTTGATTTTTCTGACAAATATGGATCTTAGTGCCTAGAAGTAAATAATATGGAAGGCCCAAAGTTTCTTCTCTATCTACTTACAAACATTATTTTCTACTGATTGAGAGGTTATATAGGGCAATTAACTTTATTGTCAATATGACTCCATTGGCTGTGTAGCAGGAGGTTATTAACCTGGATGCTACTATTAGATGGTATACTACATGAAAGTAACGAGGCTTCATTTCCTATATTGGTGGAATATATGAAATTGGCAATTTGTGAAATTGTATCATCAGACATTTTAAAACAAAATTGTATAAATTCTTTATGAGAATATATATATATATACTTAGACTAATATCCTACAGTTCCTCAAATGTATTCAATGTTTTTATTTAACACACAATATTATGTTATACCCATAGCAAAAGTACTTAATTTATTAGATTTTTTAATCATATAGGGTATAAATAATCATGAAATAAATAAAAGATATCTATTATACTCGCAATCTGAAGTATGCTTTTTTCTACCTAATTTCCCCAAATTCAAAGCAATTAAGTAAAAATGTAACATAAATTATGTACAAAAATAAGAAAATATAAAAAGTGAAAAGAAGTCAAAGCCATTTTGATATGTCATGGATTTTTAAATTTTTTTTAGGGTTTTCCTTTTTGGTTTTTCCCTGTCATACTTATTGATGTATGTATTTATATTTCATTTAAGTAGCATATTTCCTTTTGAGTTTGAAACCTGTCTTCATATATTTTTTACACTTGACAGAATATTGTAAAAATCAGGGGCTTGTCATCTTTTGATTGACTTTGTCTTTGAAAATAATGTCTAAGTAAGAAAGATTTATTCTCTGAGTATGTCATATATCTAGATGTCTGACAAACAGCAGTTTGTTTAATATTTACATGAATTTTGGGACTCTAGATTAAATTTCATTGCTGTTAAATGGAGCTTAGATGAAAGAGTTATGTTAAAGAGTCATGTTAAGCTTTCCTAAAATCTTGGAACTAACTTCATCCGACTTCCTTAATCTGATGCCATTATTATTATTGCTGCTGTTGTTATTGTTATCTGAAAGAAGTTTTATGAAAAGTACTAAAAACTCTTATAGTGATTCTGAGATGGACTGGTAGAGATATAATATGCATGTCTTTTGGAAATTTTCACTAACAGTACTTTTAACTTCTTTTTTTTTTTTTTTTTTACCAAAATAGCAACTCTGTCTCAGCTGTAATCTCTGAAAATATCTGTTTGCTGAAACTTCCCTGAAATCTCTATTTCCTACCTTTTTCAATTTTTGGCCTTTGCAATGTACCAGGTACTCTTTGAGAGAAGGACTCTCTAAAGACTTAGAGCTGTGAACATGAAGCTTTCTGCTTCGGAAATATCCATGCTAATGGATATTATCCAAGCAATTTTTGAAACACTACAAAGCCACTCATGTGAGAGTGCATGTATAATATTTTTCTCTTCTGGTTCATTGTAGGACTTAGCCAAAATCAATAAAAAGTTTGCGGAATGTGTACCTTAGGGAAAATAGCTCTGTTTAGCAATATTTGGATATATGTTTATTTACAGAAGGTCCATAACAAAATGGAAATTATATTTTATTTCTGAAAGTCTAAAGAATAGTTGTGTCAAGTGAAAGTTTTTATTCAGGCAAAGACTTTGTATTCACACAAACATGCATGCAAACAAATATACATTGAAATGTTAGTTATATATTACAACAAATATGAAAATTCTATTTCTACTATATGTGGCAAAATGAAAAAATATTCACCTCATAAATGTTCACTTTCATTCTGAAACTTGAATAAAATCATTAATCTTCAATGTTCTATTCTGAAAATATAAAAAACACATATATTTTCTGTTCAACAGGTAATTATTTCAAGTTTTCATATTATTTCTTATTTAACCTCATAAGTAAATCACTTCTCTATATAGTTTCTGTTTATGTTCCTTATAAATTGTTCAGATATAAATTTAAAACCATTTAATATTCACAAGAATATACAAAATAACTTTGTGTCAAGCAAATATATAATTTTTGGTGAGACATATCTCCATAAGTCTGGCATGTTTTAATGAAAATAGTAATCATATGTGTATATATATATATATATATATATATATATATATAGTAGCTACTGTCATACAGCTATTATAAAGTTGTTATGCATACATTACTTAATTTAATTCTATCCATAACATCATAAAGAACACTTCATGTTCATGTTATATTATAGATGGAGTAGCAGACCTACCCAGAAACATTGAGTTTTAGGTAGAAATGTGAAGAGCCATAATTGGAATGAGAAAACTTTGTTATCAACATTTTTTATCACCTGAGAATTTACTCATTAATACATTTTCCAAATCACTGCTTGACAGAAGCTCTCTTAAGTCAACAAATTGATAGGAAAATTAAAATCACTCACCCATGATTTTTAAAATTAGGAAAGATTGATGGAAGGTGGGATTGCAAATACAAGATGTCTACTATGCAGTGAAATCTGCTGAGAAAGAATATTGGACATCCATAGAGAGTAGCATACACGGAATAATAAAGGTTATCCACAGAAAGTAGATAAAAGATTCACAGGGAAGTAATTGTGGAAATTTGCAAATCTATCAAGGTCCCTGTTCCAATCATCTTTAATGTGTTCTTGAGTTTTATAAAGTTACATTGCATATTTATTTTAAAATAGCTCTCTTTAAATATAGTTACTTTAAGTTGGCTTCTGTAAATTATAATCTGAATCAGCCGAAAAAAAACAAAATTCAGGACATAAAATAAGCAAATTGTGCAGGAACATGAATTTCTATTAAATGATGAGACAAAAACCAAGTAACAATGAGCTAAACCAAATGGCTGCAAATGATTAACAACCTGTAATGTTGTAACAGTTATAGAAAAAGATAAAGAATGGAGATTAAACAAATAGTAAATGGAAGAAAACCTTGGAGTATGGGGCAGAGGAAAAAAGTAATAAAGATGTGAACTTTACTAATGAATAAATTCACTTCCTTATCACTGATTTTTCCTTTTCCTGATGCTCTATAGATTGACAATTCCTGAATAAGTTTGTCTTAAATATTATTAGCTAATCTTCATTCATTCATTTAATTAATTCAACCAAAATGTATTGAGTATCATCAAAATGACAGACTCTAGGCTTCATGTTGAAAAAAACACAGATAAATTCCTGCTTTTTGGGGAAATACATATTGATTACTCATTGATTGCAATAGTCTTCCATTGCAATGATGGTAACTGCAGCTATGTGGAGATATTAGGTGCTACAATTGACTGAGATAAGAATGTCAGAAAAACATTCCCCGCTATTAGAAGAAAGAATGATTATTTTCTAGGTAAATGGAAGGGGAGATGTATTCTAGATATGAGGTCAACATGTGTAACTGTTTGCAAGAGTGAGTAGTAAGTATATAAAAGGCAGAATAAGTAGAAAAGAGAAAGAGAAAAGAAAATCATAATCAGAAGGCAATTAAGTGTTACAGAGATTACTCTAGGTATATTGGAGAAAACATAATAAAATATCCCAGGTGAAAGACAATGGTAGTTTTGACAAATGTTTAGTGGTGGAATGGAGAAATCTGGACAGAATAGAGCTATATTATAGATGTAATTAATATAATAGAAAACTAAATGGACAACTGTTTCATAAAGAAGCTTTTCAAATAGTATATTTATGTAGCATCCCCTCTATCAGATGAAGGTTATCTCCTCTCTCCCACAAAGAGTACGGGTTAGATACTCCATGGACACTTCCAAAAAATAGAGGGTGGAAAGAGAAAATGGTAATGTTACAATGGGGAGATCTGGTAGACACCATCTTACCAAGTGATCAAAGTTAACATCACTGGTGGCAAGCTAGATTGACATCATGCATCTCTTGATATGATATGACATGAGGAGAAGGCTTCACTTCTTTAATATTTTTTCTTGTAAAACTCCATAACCCCAGTCTAATCATGAGAAAACACAGGGAAACCCAATTAAGGGGGCATCTACGAATTACCATACCGACACTCTTCAAAAAGATCAAGATTATGAAAAACAAAGACAGACTAAGAAACTGTCAATTGATTTCTTTTATTAGGCAGGAAATTCAAAGAATTCAGGATGAATTAAGCAATTGGATACCTTGCAAGGGATAACAATTCTTTAGCCATGAATAGGATGACAGAAAGAGACTAGAGTTAATGTTTGATATCTTGTATATGAGCAGGATTTTCTGATACATTGAGTGGAGTATCTTTACAGGGATGATTAGTGGAGGGAAGAAAATTTTAAAAAGCATTATTCGAATGTACAATTTAGTTGCTTAAAATTATATTGGAAATGTGGCACAGGTTTTAGGATCTGGTTGAAATTTCTGGTTTCGAATGCATAGTTTGATCAATTTGTTATGACCATTTTTAAAATGATGCTTTGTTCCTATTATGTGAGCTCAAAAGGAGTAGAAACCTGTGCTCACCCATGTCCATGGGTGGTATGCAGCCAAGCAAGTGTGACAAACAGACTAGAGAAATAGACCAGACAAAGAGAAATCAGAATATTGGCTAATTTGTAAGTAAAATTGTATATCATAGAATCTGTCTATCACGGAGAACAGAGAGAGAACAACAAACAAACAAATTAGTTAGATTTAGCAATTAATGAGTGGCTACTGATAAGAAAATAGTTCAATAATATGATATAAATTGGTGCTGAAAAAATGGAGACAATGACTTTATATAATGATTAATAATACATTTTAAACTATAAGAAAATAGAAAAGTATTTGTTTAAAGGAAATGGTTTAAACCTATGGCTAATCTAACAGCTTTTATGTAACCAAATGTTTAGCAAAATTTTTATTGTTCGTTGTAAGTAATCACCCAAGGTGAACACAGAAAACATAAAGCCTGCATTCTAAAGATCACTAATAGATATTACTTAACAGATTATAACGAAGAACAGCAGAGAGACCCAGCAACCACAATCATCACTCCACCACTTTGCTCCACCACTACTCCTCACACTTACAGAAGATAATGCCTGAATTATTGGATGAATAAACTTGAAGTTTTCAGGAGGATTGTGTTCATGGTGAAAATCTCCTTACCATGGAGAAGAAAGGCTAATATTTACATGAACACAGTGAAGAGGCTCTAAAAGGTTCAGAAACAGAGTTTGAATGTGGCAACAAAAAGAGGAGACTGACATTTAATTCCCTGGTTGCACACTGCTTAATCAATTGATTTGGTGATCTGTGTGGCATCTCTATTTGTTTCTTAACAGGAGAATGAATTGAAGAGAGATATCAAAGAGGAGAGAAAGGATTCATTAGTGAGGGCCATTTGGCTTTATAAGAATATGTGATTTTCCTGAAGGTCCAAGTATATGACAAGAAAGAAGGCCAGGCTTGAACTTTCTTACCAGGAAAGAAAATAGCATATTCCCTATGGAAACTATAAGAATTAAAGAGCAGTTGCAGAGACATCAGATGACCAGGTAATATTAGAGAACATCTCCTGTGTCAGAGAAATACACAGTGAGAAACCCTGTGACATGATACCTGTTGATGTCAAATAAGCACCCATGAAAGAACCAGAATCTGGGTGTGAACAGCCAATCAAGGAGTACAAAAATACGAACTTATGTAGTAGGTTTTTTCCATCTTTTCTTTTTGCCCCCATTTAAGTACTATGATTTGAAGACACAAATGAAAAAGAATGATCAGTTGCTAGAAAATTGACAAAGCAGGTTCTACTTCCTTTCTACACCTAGTCATTATTGCTAGGACTGTCTACCACTGGGATGTTAATAACACAGATAAATGAAGTTCAAAATAAGATTAAGTGTGATCAGTTACTTTGTATATATACAAGTAAATAGTAACCAATGAGATATATCCATGTTGCTGTTATGGGTATGCTTGGAAAAGCCTAATTGAAGACTGTGGTGAAGAAAAATGAAATTATTTTACTGAATTTACATTGTTCAATAAGTTGGTTTATTGATTAGGATTGGAAAAGAAGTATAGATAATTAAATTTGTAAAGCTACAAAACTTATAACAGGGTAGCCGAATAAGTAGGAATAATAGAATAAAGAGAATGAACATCGAAATATGAATTAGACGGAAGGAGAATTTTTAAATACAAAAAAAAAAAAAAAGAATTGAAACGTGACAGATTGTGAGAATAATAGAAAGATGCCTGGTTTACAGACTCAGTGAATCAAATAAAGTCATCATGTCCCTAATGTGAAGGAATGTATATCATATGCCTAATATATGTAATGTACCTGATATATGAAACATTATGTACTTAATTTATGGGATGTATTACATTGGGTAAAAACTTTCAATTGTATCATGTTTTACAGGGGGGAAACATTGGAAAACTCTAATATGTAAAGTCACTATGTCTTTAGGGACCAGAGATCAGTTGAGAAGTTGATTATCATTACATTCTTATGTTTCTACTACAGCATAAAGAAAATCATATTTCTGTATCAGGCATCCACTTGTGTTGAAATGGAGAATAATTGACAAAGTCAACCTATGGGGCAGTTACAGACCATCATGTCTGAGTAGATTATTACTTTTGGCATTGGAATCCAGAGGCAATTATTGCTTCTTTAATTACTCTTGAAAAGGTAAGAAAATATTCTCTCCAAAGTTGCTTATCTACAAAACAAATATCTATTATGTTACCTCATGAAGAACAATTAACCCGGTCTGTCTTTTCGTGTCAAGAGGTAATCATCTGGTGTGTCTGTCACCAACTGTGCATTAAAGACTCAAAACAGTTGTCCAACATCATGCCTCCCTCATCCAGTTATGCATTGCTAAACAATCAGTATGAGAGGATAATGGATCATTTTTCATGTGCTTTTCATCTTAATCTGAGATAGCATTCATGATTGACAGTTTTATAACTGTTAATTATATTCTCATTTTTCTTCCTGCAACCAGCATCATATAACTGTGTTACAGTTATTGGACATATCTCTTTCTTGGTAGACTTTATCAAATGTTATTAATGGTTCAAGTATAAAGTTTCTACAGCCAATTCCCTTGTAATCCCTGGGATGCACTCCATCTGGCCTTTCATATTTTTAGTAGCACGATATTGTAACATCAAATTCCTCTCACTCTTACTTTTTAGCTCCTCCAACAGACATATGACACTATGTCTTTTTTTGTACTGGATGATTATATTAATATTTAGTAAAGCTTCATTTTTTAATTTTTTTAAAAATTAAAAGTGTTATTTTTCACTTTATGCATTAAACAAAATATAATTTTTATATGAGAGTTCTTAAATGTCATTTGATAATTACCATTTTATATTGAATCTAGAACTTAATCTGTGACAATATTTTCATAATATGCTAAACTCTAAGGGACACGAAACATGAAATTGTGTGTTTGTGAGTTTAATGAGTAAAGTTTCTGATATGATTACATCAAAATATTGTTTGGATAAAAGACAAAAAACAGGACATATTCCAAATAAAAATAAAGTGCAGATGGTAAGAAAAAAATTAACCCTGTCAATGTTATTGTATAAGTTGAGTGTTCAATGTATCTCCAAATATCTTGAAAGAATCTTGGAATGAGTCTATGTGAAGATTGTGCAGTGCCAAATAAAACAATCTGAACATTCCATTTCATATTTTTTTAATAGAAGAGGACTAAAAAATAGTAATAATAAATAAAGGATTAGAATCCTGAAACTTATGATCGTGCTATTTGAGGTATATTTTTAAAGCTTAGGATATACAATCATAAAGAAAGTATTTTTTTTTTTTTTTTTTTTTGAGACAGAGTTTCACTTTATTGCCCAGGCCAGAGTGAGTGCCATGGCGTCAGCCTAGCTCACAGCAACCTCAAACTCCTGGGCTCAAGCAATCCTGCTGCCTTAGCCTCCCAAGTAGCTGGGACTACAGGCATGTGCCACCATGCCTGGCTAATTTTTTCTATATATATTTTAGTTGGCCAATTAATTTCTTTCTGTTTATAGTAGAGATGGGGTCTCACTCTTGCTCAGGCTGGTCTCGAACTCCTGAGCTCAAACGATCCGCCCACCTCGGCCTCCCAAAGAGCTAGGATTACAGGCTTGAGCCACCGCGCCCGGCCAAGAAAGTATTTTAAATATTCATATATTTCTCATTTAGTATAAAACAAATGAGTCACCACAGTAGAAATTTTTACTTTAGTGCTCAAAAATCTTCATGATTCAGCAGTAAACAAAGATAATATATGGAATGCAATAATGCAGTTCAGAGAGAGAATGCTACAGAACAAAAATAGTTATGATATGCATGAAGTAAAATAAGTGGTAAAATAAGTTTAAATCGGTAATATACTCTCTTAACTGATGCTGGACTGTAGCTAGCTGAAAGTATTTTAAATAATTTACAATATGATTTTATCACTTTTTTAAATAAGTAGCATGCATCAGTACTACTTATGCAAAGTGGACCATATCGAGACAGACAAAGGAGTTCTTTTTCAATGGCAGATTGTGAAAAAAAATAAATTTAAAACATTTCAGAGCCCAGCAGGAAACGAATTAGGCACGAAAGATGAATTTTAATGGAAGGGACTAATTTTAGTAAAGGGACTAATTACAAAAGATAAGCAGAATTTAGAGAATACAAAAACTTTTTATTCTTTTTAAGTTTTTAGTTGTCTATAATTCACTAAAATAAATAAATAAATGAAACAGAGAATACAAAAACTTTAAGTGAAACTTGGAACTGGCTGTAATGAGAGGGTTCCCTGGTATAGAGGTCACAGTCACTCACAGGTAATTTGCAGTGAGTGAGCAAAGTAATTAATATCTTCAATTTCCTCTTCTCCAATATGAAACATCATGCAGGTGTCTTCCATTAACAAAAATCAATTGAAAGTTCAAGGCTAAGAAGGCCTATTGACATAGTCCACACAGATCAGTTTGCCAGAGCACAGAACAGGTAGAGAATGGATATGTATGATACACTGATAATTTTCACATAACCAATAAAGACATATCATTCATTATACCATGTGTATGAATGCAAAAACCAGGATGTCTTCCAAAACAAAAATAAGGCACAGACAGAAATAATGTTTATAACTATGAATATTACTCAGATATCGGAACATTGAGCTTGGCTTGACGCAGTGGCTGATACTTATAATCACCGCAATTTGGGAGGACCAAAGTACGAGGATCACTTGAAGCCAGGAGTTGGAGACTAGCTTGGAAAACATAACAAGGTTCCATCACTACAAAGAAAAAAAAAAGCCAGGCATGGTAGCAGGTGCCTGTCGTCCCAGCTACTAGGGAGGCTGAGGCAGGAGGATCACTTGAGCCCAAATGTTTGAGGTTGCAGTGATTTACAATTGTTGACACTGCACTCTACTCAGGCAACAGAAAGTGACCCTGTCTCACCAAAAAATAAATAAATAAATAAATAAATAAATAAATAAATAAATAAATAAATAAAGTTGAGCTTATATCTAGATTACATAGTAGCACATAGTAGAACCCTCTTCTAAAGGTGGGTAAATGTTATGGTCACCTCATGAAGATAGGCTGGACCTCCAACCCGCCACCCCCCACCAAATGTGGTTCAGTTGCTGAGACTAATGAGCAACACAAAAGGTATTTTGTGAGCTTAACAAAAAATTTAGACTCATACTAAGACTTTTTGGGGAGAGTAGGCAGACTGTCAAGCAGGTCTGAAAATGACTTTCTCTGGCATGCCAGGTGGCTAGTTTGGGGTTTATGGTGGTTATGAAGTGGTGCTAGGGTTAAAGTTCCCTTGCATGTGGCTGGGGCTTGCATGGTTTGAACATCCTGCCAGTCCAAATGAGGGAACACCCAAGTTTTCTTATCATCTCTCCCAGATTTGGGGCAGAAGTGAAAGAAATGTGACATGGCTTGAAAGCTGACAGCAGTATAACAACAAAAAATGGAGTCAGATTATTCATTACAGTAAAGAATATGAAAGGAAATTAATAGAAATTATATAAATAGTAAAAGTTTAAGTGGAACAATCAGCCATCACAGTAGTCAAGAATATGAAAATTGCTTTTCAAAATATGCATACAGTCTATTCCTTTTTCCTGCTTTCTCTTTTGCCACTTCATCAGCTTTGTATTTGTTTTATTTACACACTTTACCTGTATCTTCTGTTAGGTACATTCTGTTAGGAAATTTTCTATGTTTTTTTTTAGGGATGGGAACTTGCTCTGTCACCAAGGCAGAGCTGGAGTGCAATGGCACAGTCGTAACTTACTGGTCACTGCAGCCTACAGCTCCTGGGCTCAAGGAATTTTCCTGCCTCATCTTCTGAAGTACCTGGAACTACAGGTGCAGGCCACTAGAACAGCACTCCTTTAGGAAATTTTGTGTTTTGTCCACAACTATATTCCTAAAATCTATAGAGTGTCTCACACACAGAAGGCATTTATAACAGATGATGAATAGAATAAGTTATTTAGTTATCTCTCAAACAACAATGCAGTTATCTGGATATAAACAACTCTAAAGATTTTTTTTTTTCCAAATAGCAATCATTAATATTGAAGAAGAGAGCTAATGTGATGTTGTTGAGTAAACTTTGATTTCACATTTTTTTCTATATGTTTTGATGTTGAGTGATTTCAACTAAAATATTTGCTCATATATTACCTTTATATATTTTTTTAAAAGTCTACTTTAAGGAGCCAGTAAATTAAATGATAAATATTTATAAAGAAATTGAGCATGAGAATTTGTTAGAGGTTTCATTCCAGTTAACTTATAAATGAGCAGTGTATTTAAAGGCTTAAATATGCCAATAACGAATTTATAATTCTGTAAGGTAGGCTCAGATAGCCATCTGGATATATTTTTGGTATCTAAGCCTTTGTAAATGTTTTGATATTGTCCAATATGTGCAGAAAAAGATGAAAAATATGTTTTATCTAAACATAAAAGGATGTCTTGGACAAGCATTATCTTCCTTTTGGATTTCTGGATTAAATAATATAAGAAATGTATTCAGACCAAAAATTGGGATGTGATAAAAATTTTGGTTTTTGGATAAAATTCTATACATAAGAGATATTTAAAATCAGACACATTTCAATGAGTTAATGATGATCCTTATAAATTAAACTGGTCCTATTATCCAAATACATTTAAGTGCATTAAAAAAAAAAACTGTCCATAGGGATTTGTTCTTTTTAAAGACTTATTTTAGTGAAAGAGTTTGAGGCACTTTCTAAAAGCTGGATTTAATTTAAATATTTATTTATTAAGTAGTTTCAATTATGTTATATGTGTCTTAGTTAATATTAGGTTACAAAAGAGAAATAGCACACATAACATGCAATACAATACTATGTGCGGTTGTGCAGTTGAATTATTAATAAGGAAAAATGTTATGTTAAATTACAGCATAATTGAACTTGTTGGCTTTTATGCTAATTTGTACTGTAGACTGGAAATAGAATTGACATAATCAAGTATCAGTAGGAAATGTAACACATTTTAAATTGTAAAAGTTTGTGTTAATATAGCAGCCTTTTGTTCTAATAGTATTATAAACTTAGCTTCAAATATACTGACTAGATTTTAGTGTATGATTCTATATTTCTAATTTACTTTACACATTAAGTTCTGTAAAGGATTGGTGCATTCCCCAGGGCTGGACAGAACTGATGAAGAAAATTATATATAGCCGGCAGAAGTAGATTAAAACTCAGTCTATTTTCCCTATTTCACTTGACAAATGACTAATGTATATTTTCCATATTTAACGTTTTTTGTTTTTATTTTTTATTTCAGCATATTATGGGGGTACAAATTTTAATGTTTCAAATAATGCCCTTGCCCCCCTTCCACCCACAAGTCTGAGCTTCAAGCGTGACCATCCCCCAGAGGGTGCACAACTCACTCATGATGTATGTATATACCTACCCTCCCCCACCCCCTCCCATCCACCCAATACCCAATGAATGTAGTTCCTATGTGTCCACTTAGGTGCTGCTCAGTTAATACTAGTTTGCTGGTGAGTATATGTGGTACTTGTTTTTCCATTCTTGGGATACTTCACAATGGTGATATAGCACATCTTGTATTTTCCTGGATAGAGCTGGAACCCATATTGAACTTTGATGGTGCATTTTTTGTTCTTGTGCTTCTTTATATATGATGTAATTATAGGATTATTCATTTTAAATGAAAATATATAATTATATTTTTATTAAAAACAGAGAACTGGAGAGGAGGAAACATTTAAATAATATTGACTAATCTGTATCTCAATCATTTCAATGGCTACTTCACCCTAGATAAATGGAAACATAAATGTTGTGATTCTTTAGCGGTATTACTTCCTATAACCTCTCTCCTAAATTGGGCATATTTGCAAATTGCTTCTGAATCCAGCATTAATTAAAGTATGCAATCTTTATGAACACAGATTTAATATCAAGATATCTACTCCTCCTGATGTACAACCCAAAAAGTAAAGAAAAATTTGGCTATGTTGACATTAATGAATAAAATACAGACACAAGCATACATGCTTCCATACACTGCATGGTCAATTTAAGGAATTTTCAAGCTAAATTTGATAAAATGCAATGACTGCTCTAATCATAGATTTAGAACCTAATAGTCATGCCTATATTGATTTCAGTGATCATATTTACTAAAGAAAATGGAGATTAGATATCTTAAATTAAGACTTTGTATTTGAAATAAGCATTATGCAGAAAATGTAAGGTTTCATCCCTGTCATAATGCTCGACCAGCAACATTAACTCCTTAATGAAAAATAAAAGCTATTTGTAATTCTAGTTTGGTGCTTAATTGGAGGTGAAGAATAAAGACAGGGCTTCCATAAGTTGACATAATAGTAGAATCCTATCACTTATCAGTTATAGGTTGAGAGAGAAACATGAAATCAATATGAGGTTTTATTTTTTTTTTCTAGCCAACATAATCTCACGTTTAGAAGTTTATTTTTAAAAAATTATTGTTCCAGTAATTTTAATGATGAAATTTTTCTATTGATAATGCCTCTAATGTTTTCTGTCTGACCAAAGGGAATACATAGTAAAATTTTGCATATTCATTCTCCATATTCATAAACCTGCATAAATCTCAGACTTTGAAATAAAAACATGTACATTCCCCAGATGGTGCACACATTTGAAGCTCTGACTTGGGTGGGGCAAAGGCAATATATGTAACCTAAACATTTGTACCCCCGTAATATGCTGAAATAACAAACAAAAACAGAACCAAAAAGAAATAAAGAAAAAATACTCATCATTTAGGTTCAATCTATTATGAGAACATGTGGTGAGAATATGTGGTGCTTGTTTTTTCATTCCTGAGATATTTCACTTAGGATAATGTTCTCCAGTTCCATCCAAGTTTCTGCAAATGACATTATTTCATTTTTTATGGCTGAGTAGTGATCCATGATGTATATATACTGCATTTTCTTTATCCACTGTTGGTTGATAAAGTTGATTCCATATTTTTGCAATTGTGAGTTGTGCTGCAATAAACATTCGGGTACTGGTGTATTTTTGATATAATTACTTTTTCCCCATGAAGTAAAAGGATATTGGAAACTAAGAAAGGGGGAAGTAGAATAGGGATTAGGGGGAAAAATCTTACCTATTGGGTACATTGTACACTGTTCTTGTGGCAGGCACCCTATAAGCCCTGACTTCAGCTTTATATAATACAACCATGCAACAAGAACGCTAGCACCCACCTAATATTTTGCAATAAAAATTATAAAATAAAGAAAAATAAATAACAGAATTTGGCTCAAATGTTAAGCCTAAATGATTTTTTTTTCCTTTTATTTAAACAGTGACTAAGTTTTGTTTCCCCCCCCCCGCTCCATAGGGCTTAGGTATGGCTTTTACTTTAAAGATGGAAAAAAATTTAAATCCTTCATAATCCAGGAGGTAAGATCATAGAGTTTTATTTAATTTATTTTTTTTATTTCAAGATAATATGAAAGTATGAACATTTTGATTGCATTTTGTATCTTTGCCTCTCCCTAGCAAGGGTTAGAGGCATGCCCTTCCCCTCCACAATGCCCACCACATCCCTCAGATGTGACTATGTTTTTAACTACTGTTCCATTGAATAATTATAATATGGTACACAACTCAGAGAAAAGCATTTCAAATGCATATTTTATTTATTTTTACTTTAATACAGCTTTAACTCTTCCTTTGCACTGCTACACTCTGCTACATATAAGGAGAGGCAACAACAGCAGAGCTAGAAAGAATATTCTTTATATTAATATGATGCTCTAAAATTTAAACTTTTTCCTCAATTACTTATGTTGTCAAATCTGAAAACATTATGATAAATGTTAGCAACAAAAAGTGATGAGAATGACAAGCACACTTCATTTTATTGTGCTTCACTTTAGTGCACTCAGCAAAAATTGTGTTTTTTACAAGTTGAAGGTTTATGGCAGCCCTGCGTTGAGCATGTCTATCGGTGCCATTTTTCCAACAGCATGGGCTCACTTCATGTTTGTGTGTCACATTTTGATAATTTTTCCAATATTTCAAGCTTTTTCATTATCATCACATCTGTTAGGAACTATGATCAGTGACCTTTGATGTTACTATTTTAATTGTTTGGGGGCACCACAAATTGTGCCCATATGAGATGATGAACTTAATTGGTAAGTGTTGTGTGTGCTCTAACTGCTCCACAGGTGGTCATTTCCTCATATCTCTTTCTCTAAGTGTTCAAGTGAAAGGAAGAGTCATATGTCTCTCACTTCAAATCAAAATCTAGAAAGCCTAGACTTCATCACTATACAATTCATCAACAAGAAACCACTTGTACCCCTAAATCTATTGAAACAAATAAATAAATGAATGAAATAACAATTTAGAAATGATTAAGCTTAATGAGGAAGGAATGTTGACAGACAAACAAACACTAGGCCACTTACACCAAACAGTCGTCGACATGGGAAAAGTTTTAGTATTCTAGATAGAAGACAGGAGAAGTTGATGCCTGGTTTCAAAACTTCAAAGCATTGGCCATTCTGGATCTTTTATGGTTCCATGTAAATTTTAGACTTTTTTTTTTTAATTTTTGCGAATGTCTTTGGTATCTTGATGGGGATTGCATTTAATCTGTAAATTGCTTTAAGTAATATAGATATTTTAACAATATTGATTGTTCCAATCCATATGCAAAGAATATCTTTCCATTTTTTTCCTGTCCTTTTCAATTTGTTTCATCAATGTTTTATAGTTTTCATTCTAGAGATCGCTGCTTTCTTTGGTTATGTTTATTCCAAGGTATTTTATTTTATTTGTAGCTATTGCAAATCGGCTTACTTTCTTGGTTTCTTTTTCAGATTATTCACTGTTGGCATATACAAATACCACTGATTTTTGTATGTTGATTTTTTATCCTGGAACTTTACCAAATTTGTTTATTCATTCTAGTAATTTTTTGGTTGCATATTTATGTTTCTGTAAATGTAAGATCCTATTATCTGGAAACAGAGATAATTTGACTTCTTCCTTTCTAAATCTGATGGCCTTTCTTTCTTTGTCTGATTGCTCTAGCTAGAACTTCCAGTAATAGGTTCAATAACAGTGGTGGAAGTGGGCATCCTTGTCTTGTTCCATATCTTAGAAGAAAAGCTTTCAGATTTTCCTTATTTGGTATGATACTAGCCATAGGTCTGTCATATATGGCTTTTATTATGATGAGGTAAATTCCTTCTATACCCAATTTTTTGAGAGTTTTTATCATGAAAGGATGTTGAATTCTATTGAATGCATTTCAGCATCGATTGAAATGATCATATGGTTTTGTCCTTCCTTCTGTTAATATGATGTATCACTTTGATTGATTTGCATATGTTGAACTATCCTTGCATCTCAGCAATGAATCCAGGTGGATGATGATGAATCATCTTTTTAATATGTTGTTGAGTTCAGTTTGCTAGTATTTTACATCTATGTTCATCAGAGATGTTGGCCTATGGTTTTCTTTTTTTGTTGTTGTTTCTTTGTCTGGTTTTGGTATCAGAGTGATATAGCCTCAAAGAATGATTTTAGGAGTATTTCCATCTCCTTGATTTTTTGGAATAATTTGAGTGAGATTAGTATTAATTTTTTAATTTCCCATAGAATTCAGCAAAGAAGCCATTGGGTCCTGGGCTTTTCTTTGATGGGAAACTTTTTTATAGTAGCAGGAGTTCTATCTCTTGACTTGTTATTGGTCTATTCAGATTTTGGTTTTCTTCAAGGTTCAATTTTTGTAGTCTGTGTCTGGGAATTGACCAACTTTTCTAGGTTTTCTAATTTATTAGCATATAGCTGCTCATAGTAGTCTCTAATGATTCTTTGAATTTCTGTAGTATCAGTTGTAATGTCTCCTTTTTTATTTCTGATTATTTTAGGAGGTCTTTTTTCCTTAGTCTTGCTCAAGGTCTGTTAATTTTGTTTATATTTTCAAAAACTAAACTTTCTGTTAACCTTTTGTATTTTTTTTGTTTCAATTTCATTTATTTCTGCTCTGATATTTATTATTTATTTTCTTCTACTAATTCGGGGTTTGGTTTGCTCTTGTTTTTCTAGCTTTTTAAGATGTATCATTAGGTTGTTTATTTGAAGTTTTTCTACTTTTTTGATGTAGGTTTAATTGTGTCTTTATATCCAGCGTCTTTAAACCATGAATTAATCTATTGTTTTTTTCTTTTTCCTAAATAGACTTAAATGTGACAATCTAACTTTATAGCAGTCATGAGATATCATGTGCTAGTTATTTTCCAAATTGTAAAAAAAAACCTCTACAGATATATTTTTAATTAATCCTTCTCATTTAGTTAGTGACTCTTATATTCTAAAATTATTTAATTCAGAGGAAAGAGGTAAATTTTTCTTTAGCCTAAATTATCAAAACTTCTCCTTTCTTTTGATTTGATTTATATTTGATTTATATTTGATTTTTTACTTATTTCTATACTCATAAATTCTATGCTCACAAATGTCAGATGTATTTCTTTGTCATTTATTGATTATCCTCAATATTTGCTCAAAGGTTAGGAGACAAACTTATTAAAATTATAACCCAAATTTATCATTTCATGTACTTAATTGATTGTTTTCATTTTTAATGAAAAGATATCCTATATCTAAAAATTGCTAATAGGGGACTTTTTAAAATTTCATCTTTTTGTCTGCACAAAAGAAGGTAAGAAAAATATGTTTAAATTCACATGAAATATTTGGTTTCAAATAGAGGTTAGGTTGATTTAAAGAAGATTTGTGTATAAGTAATATTGATTCATTATTACCTTTGATTACTTCTTATTTGGCTTGACCAAACTTAACCAATTTATCTTTGTACCTATAATTATAAGAAAAGAAATGGAAAGTACCTGGACTCATCGAGAATATATTACAGGATAATAAGATTCATATGTAGCAGCAGCATATCAGAAGTGTATCCGAATATATCTTAGCCTCTCTTTCCAAAACATGGCTTTACTTATATGTATGTATCTAAGGATATATGTTTAAGAATGATCAAAATAATCTTTATCATCATTGTACTTAATCTACATCCCTACTATGTAGTTGGTACTAGAAATAAATTAAGCCTCATAACAAAGATCATAATCAATACATATTTGTAGCTTAGAAATTAATTTTTATTACAGGAAAAAACCTAATGGCAATTTTAGACTGGTCATTTTAAACAAAGATTTGACAAGTTTTCTCATTATTCAGTTAAATATTTAATTATAAACATTTTTGTTTATATTGAATTATCCTCATAGGCAAACTATCATAATTAATGTTAGACACATCCATACGTACAGCACAAAGTCATATGTAATCCAGTGTCTATTCTGTATAGGAAAGACACAAGATTTTAGTGAATTAACACATAGTTTTTTTGTTGTTTTGTATTTTGTTTTTATTACTTGCTTATGAAAGATTAAGGCCCTTTTCCAGGTAAATATAATTAAACACCTATTTGGTAATTTGTAACTAATCTTTGTATTGTCATATCAGCAAACTCAATAATAATAAATAACTCTTTGTCCATATATTTTACTTTATATTAAGGAGAGCAATTATTCAGTATAAAAATTCTTAGTGTGTTATTGTTGTTTATTGTATCCATATGTGGAATGATATATTTAGTAGAAAATACATCCCCAAAATGTAATGGTGTAATTTTCTTATATTACATTAAACAGTTTTGTATTTAAGCCAGCAAGCTTATATCAGTATTTTTTTTCAATTTCCCTTGAATTCTGCTTGAATTAGCTTCACTATCCTCTGATTCCCTTATTAATTATAATGAAAATTTTCACACATGTTCATTTTATGTTATGTGAGTTACAGTTCTAACTCTTGAAAATTGTAAATTAGCACAGTAGATATTTCAATTTAATGTGGATATTTCAATAATTCATACTCTCCTTACTTAAACTGTAAAGAATTGCTACATTAGTTCATTTCAGTTAAGAAATGTATCCACTATTTTTCTCCTGAAGGAAAACTCTTATTAAAATGATTATTATTTAATATTATGTCACATTATTTTTTAATATATCTCATCATTTAAAATTTTTATAAGGTTTCAGTATCATTCTTGAGTTAATGAAGTGTCTTTTCAAACATTTGTGTTGGTCCCTTTCTATAAGGGTAATGACATTTCTGAAAGGGAGGCAAATGTGACCCAGAATTCTAATCTTGTCTCATTGTTATAAGAACACTAGGCTGCTCTAACACCATATACCATAAAAGGAGAAGGGTTGATCTAAAGTAGTGACTGACCTGGGTGCAATGTCAGGGCCCATGCTAGCTTGGTGGAAGTCTTAGAATACACTGTGGCATTGTTGTTGGCACTTCCTGACAAGCCACACTGTAACTTACATTTTCTATTTCCAGGTGACAAAGCTGAACCTAATCTCCTACCTACTATTGAAGAATGAAACATTAATTTAAGAAACTAAACAATGAAAAGCCCTTGAAATAAGACAGACATTATAGTTGGGCAAGAATAACAATAGATAATATTTTAATATCACCCTGTGTTCTACTTTCCTATATATCTGTAATAGCCCCTTTATTCCTCAAAACTGCTCAGAAATGGAGGTATACAAAGACTACACAACTTAGGGACACAAAAATGGTAACTGACAGAAATGATATTTTGACTTGGGCAATACTATCAGTTGACTTGTGTCCTCCACAAAAACATGGGTTTATGCCCTAACACTAGTCCCTCAGAATGTGACCTTATTTGAAAATAGGGTCTTTGCGGATTTAACTAGGTTAATATGAGCTAATTAAGGTGGACCGTGGGGACATTTGTACACAGAGATATATGTAGGGAAGATGATGTGAAGATACTCAAGGAAAATAATGGGAAGACCAAGGATAGGAGTGATGTATCTATAAGCAAGGTGTGCCTAAGCTTACCAAAATCTTGCAGAAAGGCAAGGAACTGTTCCTTCCTTGGTGCCTTTAGGAGAATGGCATGCTGACATCTTTCAGACAATTCTGTTATTATAAACCACCCAGGTTGTGATACTTTGTTATGGAAACCCTAGGAAACTAATATAGGTAGTTTAATTTTAAAATCAGGCATCATCTCACAAGCTTTGATATTTGCTTACAACTTTTTTACATTTTAAATTTAAATTTTAAAATCACATAGTAACATCAACTACTTGTCACTGCTAGAGGTTGATAAAAGAACATTACACTTGTTACATATTAATGCATTTTAATAGTTTTACATATGCATTAACATATGTAAAACTATTAAAAAACAGGAAAATGAACACACTGAGAATAACCACAACAGTAAAAATTTGCTTTTATAGACTCTAAAATTAATACTGTGTGCTAAATATGCTACCTTATAAGATATTTATAGTATATAAAAATAGAGCGTTTACAAATTTACAAGGAAAAAAATGTACTATTCTCTGAACACATTAAAGATATTTTGCCTAAAGTCAAGTGAACAATGGATACATAAATCTTTGAACCAAATGTTTTGAAACTTGCTAGGTATTGGTGCATTGTAACATCTCATATTTAACTGTTGTTATCCTATCAAATTAACAAATAAATTCTATATAGTTTATCAGTAATTAGTTCCTACTTGAAAGCATAATCTATTATTTAACTCTCCAAATGACTTTTCCTAATGCATGTAGGTCAGCAGCAGACCTTTGTGTTGCAGGCTTTCAAAACAGATGGCTTCAGATTGTCATTACATTAGAGTTCACCACTAAATACCCCTCAGTTTGTCTGAGTTGCTATGAATGCGAGCAAGAATCTTCCCTTTACTGATTATACAACCTATGGCATCTGCCCATTTTCTGCTTCATTGTGCCCTGTCAAAAATAGTCACTTTTATTTTCAAAAGTTTCATTGCCAATGAGAAACATGCTGAGGCTACACTTCATGTGCACCAATGGAGTGTCTATCAGCTTTGGAAGGTACAAACATACCAAAATGTTTTGATATTATTTGTAGCAATTTTAACATAGTGGGATGGCATATTGCATATCAAGAAAATATATAAAAAGGTAATCATACTAAGTTGTCCTTTCCTGAATGGTGTTTAATTTTATCAAGTGGAAATCATCTCAATTAGGTCATGTAGTCTAAGATATTTGTTTTGTTCATTTCCAACACTAGTTTTCAAAATTTGTGGGTTAGCAAGACTCATGAAAAATCATAAGGCCCCATGGCCTTAAAATGCTTGCATATTAAATGTAAATAATAAAATAAATGAATAAACAAACCCTTATCAATGTATCATTTTCTGACTTAAAAAATAAAGTTAGTTACCAGTATCTGAGGATCGAAGCAAGATTCTTGACCAGGCTGAACTGACTAAAAATAGGAGAGAAGATTAAATTAATTGTAATCAGGGAGAAGAGCTTGACTGAATGTAAAACTGCAGATCAGTCCTCATGATGGCAAGGGCAAGCAGAAAGAGTAGAAATTATACAGAGGGGCTTTAATGGTAATGGAACTTTGTAGAAGATTGAAGATAACAAAAACAGTACGGAGGGACATGATTAACAGAAAGCCATGGCCATGAATTTTTAAAGCCAGTGGTGCCAAATTACATGACAAACATCATGGGTTTGAGAAAAAGTTCAAAATAATTGGAATGTAAAACAACCAATATCATAGAAGCAGAGAGTACAATGGGTGTTACCAAAGGCTTGGGTTCAGGGAATGGGGAGAATCTATTATACTAACCATCTCTGATTATCTATTTTCCTTTTAGATGTATTTTACATGTCCTTTCTCTTCAACTGTCCAATACCTTCTCACCCTCAGCTTAAGAGTTTCTTATTTTAATAAATAAAAAGTAGGAAAAGTCAGAGTAGAGTTTTCTAATCCTACAACAACAAATCTACTCTGTTTATGCCTTCTTCTGTATGACAGAACTCTCTCCTCTCTGAGACCATCTGTTCCAACTACGTACAGGATTACATCATTTTTCACCCTTCTTAAGTAGGCCAGTTTCTCAAATGTCTTCAAGTGAGTTCTTCTCTTCCTGATTAAAAAGTAATCTATCTCTGTAATTTTATAAGCAAAATAAGACGTTGTGAAAATGTCCACTTTAAAATGAGAAAATCTCCTTTCATTTCATATGGACATTTCTTTATTCCCATTTTAGCAAATGTAATCAAAATAGTATTCTCAGCTCACTGATCTACACTTTCTCCTTCAATGTTATTAATTCACCCAATGTTGTTATACCCACCATTCATCTTAACATTTCAGTCTTCAGCTTACTTGACCCCCCACCTGCCTTGTATTTGGCTGATCAGCCACTAAGCATTGGACTCATTTTTACAATGCTTTCACTATTTTTATGCTTTTCCTTTTACTTTGCTGGCTCTTTCTTTCAGATCTCCTTTTGTTTAATCATTTTTTATCTTCTAAGTCACTGAATGTTGAAAGTACTCTAAGGCTTTTCTTTTCTAAGAGAAGAGGCTTCTAAAACATAGCTGGGGAAGGGAAGGCAAGGTAAGGGAAGAGAATAGAATTATGAAAAGGATTAGGCACATAGTTTGTAAGCAATGTTATTGTGAATAATGGAATTAAATATAGTGAGGGTAAATAAACAAGTTGCCTAATAATCTCCCTCAAATTTCTCCACCTCTATTATGTCCAAATACAATAAATAGTTAAGACCTCCTCTGTTCTCCATACCACTTTACAAAACACACCAAGAGTAATTTTTCTTTCCCTATATTCATAAAGTTCACATTCATTCTCTAATTTTCTGCAAAACATCAATGCCAATTGTCAAAGGTAAGATAATCTACTATTAATTCTTACTATGAATATATGATTGAATAAGTGACTCTGAAGACCCAAAGAACCTGCATTTTTGAGGGTCTGGCCCTGAATATATTGAAGTCAAAGAATTTTAGGCCAAACTTTCCTTTGTAATCTGTTGCATGCGAACACAGGAAAGTAACCAGAAGTAAAATGTGCTTTTACTCCCTGCAAGCTATTTTCTTTAGTAGTTTAAGATAAGTTTCATTAATGATAAATTCTATCACTTCATCAATCTACTTTCTTGAACTTGTGATTGGGTAGTATTTACATACTTTTATTATAGAGTTCAACCAATTATCTTGTAATGTCTGTTTATATGTGTGTGTGTGTATATATATATACATACGTGTGTGTGTGTGTGTGTGTGTGTGTGTATACATATACATGTTTTTTTCCTGTCTGGGTTTTAAGCCATTTGAAGTAAGCATTGTAAAGTCTTTCTAGAGTAGACTCTCTTATAATTCTTTTTAATTAAAACATGATGGAAATTTCTAAAAACTGATGAAGAACCAAACTAAGTCTTAATAGGCATTATTAAAATATTATTAATGTTGTTTCCAGTCCTCTGCAAGTAGGAGAATTTTCAACCACTTGCACATTTCTGTATAGAAATAGTTCTAATTATTTGGTAATTAGTTGTCTGACAGAAGTTTGTCTGCTCCCACAAAGCAAAGTCTCTGCAAATTACACATGACTAGTGTCTCATTAGAGAGGAGAGGAGAGGGTGCACTCACCATTCGATGTTCTATGAACAGAAATTGCCAGTCTATTGCGGAATTCAGTTACAATTACCTTGTGTGTTTTGTGACATAAAAAGTTATCAAAATCTATTATTTGATTATATGTTGGAAATTCTGCGCCTTATTTGGTGATTTCTCACTGATTTTCCTGTAACAGGCAAGAATTGGAATCACTCATCCTTTCTATGCTCTTTGCTAAATATAGCAAGCAGACACAGGCATAAAATATTTTGTTGATTAAATAAATTATTGTTTTAAAAATGGACTATTACAAGCTGGACAATGGCCATGAGTCACATTACTTTGTCTTACAAAAAAGTTCATGATATTTTGCAGGTGTTTTGCTTGTATGTTTAAACCTATGATTATGTTTAATAAAATATATAGGTACATAGATAGAAAGAAACTAACAAGCTTTCTCCCTAATCACAGTGAAAAGTTACTATGTTATGTTAAACACATTTATGTTCAATGTTATTTCAGCAACAATTAAAATACTGACTCAGACTCTCAAATGATCATATTTTTCTTACATAGTTCAAACATTTAGTTTGCTCCCTCTGTCTTACAATATATTTGCACCCTTCCACCCACTTCTCTATATTCTCCCACCCTTCCTACTAACTCTTCTAAGTCTCTACTATCTATTTTTCCACTCTCTACTTCCATGTATTCAAATCATTTAATGCAGATATTTCATGCTAAATCTTTTAAATCTCTTTCTAACATCAATCCTTTGTCCTTTTGGTTCATACCCAGTAAATTAGTATAGCATCATACACTTAAGATAAGTGTTTATTTTTAAATATGCTCATATTGAAATAAATATATTAATGTATTTTATGAACATAAGAAGCTGTATCTTCTTATATTTTTGTGATACTCATTTAATTGTGTCAGATACATGAATGTTATTTAGATCTTAGAAAGTTTTCAAAATAGAGTTTAACATATCTTCTCTCCTATTCTCAAAATACATTTAGGGTTACCTCTGTGAAAATGTGATAGGTTCATAAGCAATTTAGTGATTGCATTATAACAATCTAAAGAAGGGATTCTGTTTCTCAGAAGTAAATATTTCCTTATAGTCAACACAATACTAGCTAATACATATGGCCAAATATTTCTAAGTACTTTAAATATATTGATATAGGTAATATTTTTAATGACTCTATTAGTAAACATTTTGAATTTGAGAACATTGAAAAAAAAGGAGAAGAGTTAAATTACTTGCTGAATATTATAGAGTACTTAAGGTGAAAAATCAGGATTCTAACTGTTTTGGCTGATAGTTTCTTGAACTTTGCTCTTAGTTGCTAGACTAAGCTAACATTTTTTTTCTATTTTATTTTAATCCATTATCTCACTGGGATAGAGAAAATCAAAGAAATTCTCCATACCTTTTGCTAAATTTAATAATAGATAAGGTAAATGTGATATATTGGTGCTACTAATGAACGAACTTAAAAAGTTCTAGAAGATGAATTTAAGAGACTAGGGATTTATCTATATACTAAGGGACAATTGTTTACCTAAAATTTTAAACACTGGAGGAAGAAAGACAAAAATTATCAAAGCATCAAATCAGAAAAACTTTTACTGATTGAATGAGTTTGGGAGGGGTTATGTATTGGTTTATTTCAAGGAATGGAAAATTTAGTATCAGTAAAGAGGTAAAGCACCAGAGGTATGTGCTTAAACATAATCTGAGGGAAATTGATCAATACAGTATTTAATGGCAAATATTATAAAGAGAATAGTAAGCTTATGTATCCATTCATGTACATGTTTCATTGAAATAATTATCTCTGTGCATGTATATATATATATATATATATATATCACTTACACACATATCATATATAAAGCAAATATTTTACTTCCCCCTGTTTCTTTGGAACACTTGTTATGGGGGAAGTAATTTGCCTTGTAGAAAGTCTGTCTACTCTGAGACTTCCATGCTGGAGAGGCCACTTGTATTCACTGCTGTAAGCAGTCTAGTTGAAATTCTGGTTAACATCTAGCATCTATGCTAGCAATGGGAATAAGTTATCCTGGATGACAGCCCAAGAAAAAGTATAAATTCCTTCTTCTTAATCCAGGTTGGTAATCTCTTTCCATTAACCCCTGTTGGCAGTGCTTCACTGGGTGCTAATTGGCAAAGCAGGAGTGTGTTTTGCAGAATTTTAGCCTCTGCATCACAAAGCAGAGTATGAAATAGCAGATTCCATAGCCGAGAGATGATAGCTTTAGTAAATGATGCATGATATTTACATCAAGAATGAAAACTATACCAGTCTAAAGTTAAAAGATTAATTATGCTTAATATTTACAATATGAATTTTGTATGTGTTTGGAAATAAATTTGAAGTAGTAAACCAAGATATGGGTTTGAGAAATGGAACACAGATTAATATTAAGTGGAACTAATCTGCTAGATAGAATCAGTATACATTGGGACCTAATCATCTCCAGAATTAATCTCCACCTCTGTTACCATGGTCATGAATAATAATTAACTGATTATTAAAACAGCTTTCAGGTAATCTCATATTGTCATTGAGAGAACTAATACATATTTGTTTTTCATCTTGTCATTTTTGATAATCAGGCCACATTAGCAATGTCACTACTAAAATTAAAAGGAAAAAAATTAGTAAAAATCATAATCAGGACAGATTACATATTTCAATTTTGCTATCTTTTATGTAGATAGGGTTTATTATAGTATGTTTTCTCCTGCATATGTAATTAAGTTGCATTACTATAAATTAAATGATTACTATTATTAATATTATTACAATAGTTGCAACTTTGCCAAAGTTCCTCTTTTTTGAATAAAGAGTAGCATATATATCTAAATACCAAAAATACTATTAACTTGAATAAGAGTTTCTGTAATATGAAATTTTTGTTAATACTCAGCCATTTCTTCAAAGAATGACCTGTCATTATTTATCTTATTATTCTTGAGCAAGTTGTCCCTAATTTCTCTCTGTGCAGAGCATTCGTAGTGCCAATCTCTCATTTTATAACTCATTAATTAAATATTCCCATTGATTCTTTATAGTGACTATGGTTTTGAACATGTATAATATTTACCACATAGGAACTTAACCTCCTATCCTAAGTGACATTCACCTTCTTTCTTTTTTTAATTTTCTTTTTTCACTTATATTAAAACAGAGCTTTCCCAATTCCAAAATATGTCTTATTTGGTGCCTACGGTCTCTTATTTCAGTAAAATCCCCTAGGGAAATTGCTTCTGTAAAGTTTGCTCTAGTACCATCAATTAGATATTTAGATATTTTTATTTGAAATAAAGATTTTAATGCTCAATTGCAAAAGAAAAGAAAGAATATGTGTCAGAAGGTTTATCATTGCATCCTGGGAAACACAGTGGGATTTGAATTCAGATTTATTTAACATACTATATACTAGAAACTTCTATATACTAGACACTTTCTATATACTAGAAACTTAAATGTTAATACAATTACCTATGACTTCAAAATACTTGGAATAAAACATACCAAAAAAGCAACTTATTTCTGAAAACTACCAAGGAAAGTCTATACTCTATGATTTCTTAATATGCCTACATATTCTGAGGATGATTATTCTGTTAATTGCTCCTTTTGTGCTATGAATTTCATGTTATATTGATTAGTAACCCACATAAGAGCTGTTAACTATTATTACACCAGTTTTAAGTTGAGAAAAATGAAGTCTCATTAAGGTTCCAAATGTTCCCAAAGCTACTTATCTAAGAGTAATAGATTGATAGACATAGAAACCAAGCCGTTTGCTTCCAAAAACCCTGTTTTTATATTTCACTAGTTTACTTTGCTTCCTAGTAAGTGCTAGTAGCTGCAGAGTCTATTCAAGAAGAACCCTGGTCTCTGATTAGATTGCTTGGGTCACCCAAGTGCTAGTGGACCACTTTGAAACCATTAATAGATAAAGCACTCAATGAGTCTTTATTCTATAACAATTTATAGATTTCAGAACCACTTATACAGAGAGTAGATCTGGATATTTTTAAAAAATCTTCATAAAAAATATTTGGAACAAATGAACTTTTAAACAAAAAGCTAATAGTTATAATTATGTTGCGTTAACAACTAAAGGACTTCCTCAAATCAAGAACTGTGAGATTACGATCTGAGTATTTGAAGTTCAACTGAGTAATCAAGTTAAGAGTTTACCTAGCAGTTTAAATTTCCCAGGAAAACATAGGGTCACAACACTGGAGCCACTTAAATCATGGATGTTATTAATTAATGTCTAGAGATAATAATTATTTTTCCAGGAAGCATCTTTTACAGATTTCACAGTTTTGCTTTTGTTTTTTATCTTTGAGACAAGGTCTTGATCTGTCACCCGCCGTCCCACTGTAGCTCATTGCAATCTCAAACTCCTAGGCTCAGCGATCTTTCTACCTTGGCCTCCCCAGTATCTGAGACTACAGGTGCATGCCACAGCACACAGCTAATTTTTTTTTTTAATTTTTTATAGAGACAGGGTCTTGCTCCTGCTCAGGCTGGTCTTGAACTCCTGGCCTCAAGCAACCCTATTACCTCAGCCTTCCAAAGTGCTAGGTTTACAGGCATGGGCCAACATGCCCAGCATATTTCAATTTTATCAGATACCTTAATATAACTACACATTTAACTTCTAGTATAAAATTTTTATATTGATAGCCTAAAGTATTACACAAAATTCTACAATTAGCTTTTTCCAAGAGATGATGTATTTATTCAAAAATAAAATAACGAATATATGCAAATGTTTACATTTTTTGAAGTTCTGAGAATGTAGGTAACCAAAGAATTCACCAAAGTAAATTATCCAACAAGCTCAGTTGACAATAGGCAACATGATGGTGTCTATATACACACACACACACACATATATATACTTGTTTATTTTATTATTTCTTTATTGATTTGTTCAATTTGAGATAAAAATAGTAATATACAAGTTATAATAAATAATAAATATCAGGATGAAAGTTTCCTGGCCACCAAAAGAAAATTTAAAAGTTGGACATCAGTGTTTATTATTTCTAACAAAGTGAACAAAATCAGTTCCTAAATAGAAGCAAAATTTCTTTTAGTATTAACCTGTTAAAGACATTTTAAGCAATTTCTCATATGGACCTGCAGCTAGGAAGCACAAAAATGACATGTAGGAAGAAAATGTACTCATTTCATTAATGACAGAGCATTAAATGATGTAGAGAAGTTAACAAGGTAGCTAGACACAGTTTAATAAAATGATGGTGGCAGAAAGCATGAAACTCCTGGATCAGAGACAAAGATCTTTATTACTAATGGCACAGTAAAAACCATAGGCATCATCGTATGTCGGTCAGTCGCCCTTGACACTAAGAATCACAGGGCAATGTACACTGCAAGTATTTGCTGATCCTAGGCTAGCCTGTAAACCTTCTGTACTCTCAGCTTTGATTAATCCACTGGTGTTCTAAAGCAACGGAACAGGTGTTTTAGTTCTTACGTTTTGAGAAAAATAAAAAGTCATGCATAGAAATTTGCCTCAATGCCAAAGAATAAGAGCAATGGAGTAGCTAATTACACTTCAGTTTTGCACTAACTCAAGGACTTGTTAAATTCTATAGCATCATTTACTGAATGTTTTGGTTCACTCTTTTATTTTGTTTATGTTTCCCATTTATGGGTTGGAAATATGTGCTGTGAATACTAAAAATTTTCTGTGAATATATTTCCAAGTTAAATTGGCTTCTTTCTGCTACTAGCTGAGCCACATGCTGTTGCAATATATTTGACATAATTGCTAAAGAGACTAAAATTTAGGGTATGAAACTTGTATATAGATCTATGACCAAGTGTTTCTTTGCAAATTATTGTCCTAATCATCAAAATTTCAGAAATTTAACTTTCTGTGTGTGATTTAATTCATTTCAAGCAGCATATTAGAACTATGCCATTAATTTCAGTTATAAATTTATGATGAGATTTTGTCGGAAAAACTCTTGTAAAATTATTCATCTAGTGGAAGATATATAGAGGAAGAACTATTGAAAGAGCTCTCACCATACAATTGTTGGGCTTTTCAGCAGTTGCCATAGAGGGAAACATATTCATTTCCATAAGCCAAGAATTCAATTAAGATAAATGAGTCCTATTATATATAAAATATCAGCATGTATTTTAAATGAAGAGTATAATTAATAAAAGCCATTGCAAGAAGAAACATGAAATTCCAAATACGTTTATGCCACACCAGGTAACTTAGTTACTAAACAACAAACCAATGTAACAGCACTTAATTCCCTAGAGAAAGGCAGAGTATATTGACAAATGTTCCTCTTAATTAAACATAGTTAAATCTATTTCTTTGTTACAAAAAGACTTAAAAACATTACATTGAGAAATCACTTGCAATAAATAATGACAGTATTATATTCAACACAATTTTATATGCCATTGCATCATTTACATCTGTGTTAACTATGAAACAGATAAATAATATAATGTGAAAAAATAGGGCTAAAATAATAACATTATTATGTTAAATAGAATTGGATGGCATTTTTTATTTAATAAATTTGACCATAGCAAAATTCAGTAGAAAATTTTAGACATTTGGAATCTTTTTGTTTACTTTATGTGAACATAATTTAAATAACTATAATGAGCAAAATAATGTCCTTAGTTTTTTTAAATTTGTTTATGTAATTTAAGCTTACAAATATTCTTAAGAGAATAAAAAATTAAAAAGAAATATAGTATTTCTTTTATTATACCATTTAGTTTTATTTGATGGATGTTTTCTTTTTACTATAAAAATATGTTCAAAAATTACATCATTCATCAGCAAATTAATATCGAATGCCAGGGATCCATAATATAGTTCTGTTTAAGAAAAAGACAAATGGACCCTATTCATAGTGAACTTATATCATTTTCCAAACAATGTGAACCAGAGTCTTTCATTCCAGTCTCCTAGCCTCTTTATTAATGCATATATTTATGTTTCAAGGACACTCCTTTGCTGAAAGCACCCTGTGTTATTCCTAATGTAGTATATGCTGCCTCACTTCTTAAATGCTGGACTTGGAGCTAATGCTCAACCTGCATATATCGGCTCCATCTTAAACTTGCTTAAAGTCAGTGTCTGTCCTGATAGGGCAAAAAGTTGTTATGTATTTTGATTACTTCCCTATTGATCCTATATAGTCATTATAGAGAAGTGGTAGAAATGGTTATTTCATATGATTCAGTGAAAAAATACTAAATGCTATTAGAGCATTATAATAAATGTAGGAAAATGATCATAAAATATTAACGATTATAATGAGAGGGAGAATATTGCTGTATTAGAACTAGAATAACAGTCTTGACTGTGTCTGCCTTTGTCCATTTTAAAGTTGCATTACAATTAAGTTTTCATTATATGTTAAACATATCTAGAATATATATTATAAAATTTTGATATTAAGAATAATTTCTATTTACATATTACATGAATTCATTTTTTAAATTTCAAAATGGTGTGTATACCAATTATTAAATCTTTATCAACCAGATTAAACAAAAAGATTCACTGAAAGGAATTCTGTGGAAAACCAGGTAAATTTACAATAGATAATACCATAGTGTCCTGCAAAGAAAAATGTTATAGTCTGGGTAACATTTCCCTGGAAACCCCTTTAAGATAGGAAAACTCATATTCTGTGTTAATTTGAATTTTAATTTCTTTGTCTTCTAATGGGAAAAAGGAAAGCTACCAACACCTTTCAACATTGAGAAAGTATTATTGATCACCTGCAATGTAATAACAGAAGCCTAAAACCACTTGGCCTTTCAGTATTATCCATTTCTGCATATTTTGGTTTCAATAAAATTTTCAGAGGCAATATTGCAAAAACAAGCAAAAACTTCTAGTTCCAGATAATAATTTTACTTATAAAATAATAATCACATTTATATAGTAAAATAATAAATACTATTCAAAAAGCATGAAGGAAAGGTTACAAGCAGATAAGAGATATTAGCAACATACTGGAAGATGGAAAGCTATTTATTAAAACAAAGCTGACATTGCAACTTAAACATATCTACCTGTTTACTGGTGGATAGCAATGAGGAAGTGCCAGTTATAAAGACAAAAATACAGAAAGACTCGGCAATTTTGACACCAGTTACCCTAAAGCTGACAGTGTGGAACACATTGAAAATATATGCATTTGATGATGGTTATGTACAGAGAAATGCTTCCTCCTCTCAAATTTCACAATCAGATGTTTACTTTCTTTACTTAAACAAAATATAGGAAGATCATGTTTTGAGAAAGAAAATAAAAGAGTCCCTATACCCAGGAGCATCAGGTAGGCATGAAGATGCATATGAATGTACCAAAATATACCAAAATGTACCAAAATTTGTACCAAAATGGAGGACATATATGAAAATCTGCATATTAAAATACATTATACAAAGCTACATTCCCCTACACAGATCACAGACTATTTGCAATCATTTTTGTAATCTTATTATAAAACAGACAAAAAATTCTCTATAAAGAAGTTGTTCATGAAAGAAGAAGACATGGATTCATGGAAGCAAATGACTTGACTTAAGAGTAAAAGCTAATTCCTGTCTACTAGTCGGGGCCAGCTGTGTGTGCGACCAGTGCAATGGCATGGAGCAAGGGCCCACCACTTGGTTTAAGGCTCAGCTGACTCTGTCTTAAAATTCTTAATAAGTCTGTCTTTGAGCTTTCGTAAGGGACATCATGTGGGACAATGGCACATATACCTAAGCAGAAAATATATGTGCAGTATGTGTGTCTGCAATTCAGTTATTCACATCCAGCATTCCCCAACCCTTTTGGTACCTGGGACTGTTTTCATGGACGATGACTTTTCCATGGAGGTGGTGGGGGTGGGGCGGGGAAGCGGAACTCAGGTGGTGATGGGAGTGATGAGGAGCAGCTGTAAATACAGATGAAGCTTCACTGGCCCTTCCCTCACCTCTTCCTAAGTTTCATAGAAGACAATTTTTCCACCAACGGGGGTGGGGGATCGAGGGTTCTACCCAGCGGAACTCTGTTCTTGGTCCTTAATAGGCCATGGATCAGCACCAGTCCACAGGAGGGAATGGGAACTGCACATGCAGCATTCTAAATCCCTCATGAGCACAGAATTCTGGAGGACCCAAGATGCATGCGAGTTCAGCAAGACTCCAAGACAATGCAAAGAAACTTTGTTGCATCTATAACCAAGTGTGGCAATGACAACCTAAGAAGCAACATTTTCTTTTTGAACCAGAACTTGCTATTAAAGCACAAAAATTTAATGGCTTTCTAAGAAACACGAATGACCAAGGAACTTTATTATAGCCTTTATTTTGCATTTTACGTCCCTCTATTAGTCAACCACTTACAATAAAAGCTGATGACAGATGGAAAGGACATATAAGGCATCTACAATTCCTTTTATTTTCTTACATATCAGTAAAACAGTGGTGGACAGTGATCATAGAAAGGGCATATCAAATGAAATGAGGACAGTTCAGGCAGTTTTGTTCAGTGCTTTCATAATTCTGGTGAGATCAAAATTTATGTGTGTACAAAAAATAAAATAACAACCCATGTGTCCATCAATACATGAGTAGATTAAAAAAGTTTGGTATATATATACCATAGAGTTCTACTCAGCCACGAAAATCAATGGTGATCTAGCACCTCTTGCACTATCTTGGATAGAGATGGAGCCCATTCTACTAAATAAGTATCACAAGAATAGAAAAACAAGCACCACATGTACTTACCATCAAGTTGCTATTAACTGACTTAACTGATCAACACTGAAGTGCACATATAGTAGTAACCTTCATTGGGTGTCAGGCGGGTGGTAGGAGGCAGGAGGGGATGGGCGATATCTGAAGCTCTGACTCTGGTGGGGCAAAGGCAACATATGTAACCTAAACATTTGTACCCGTGTAATATGATGAAATAAAAACAAGAGACTTAAGTAACGCTGATGATCTCTCATGTGAGTTAAAAGCTCTTATGTGTATTTAAAATTGGCATCATATAATACAAAAATAAAAAGCAAAATTTATGTTAATAATTTAATTTATTTCTTTACTTAGAATTATATTCAAAAGAGGTTAAAATGGTGTCATTACAAGGAAGATGAGAGACAGAGAGAGCGAGAAAGAAAGAAACTACAGAAGAAAGAAAAAAGTATTATAATTTAATACCAGTATTGGCCTTTTTTCTTGCTTTTTGAAAGAGAGTTCTCATATATTCATTTTGCACTGGGTCCCACAAATTCTGTGGCTGGCAAGGCCCTAATGTTAGTTAAGGGTAGCCTAGGAATATAACTGAGTCTGATGTAAAGCTTAACCATTCTAAATCACACTAGAGGGATTAATGTAAAATTCAAGGGTCTTTTCCTAAAAGGGGGAAAAAAGAGAAAGAAAGATCTATTATCTTGTGCATTTAACCATATAGGCAATCTTGAGTTCTATCAGAAAGTAGAGTGCTGGATTATTGATATTGATTTAAAAAAAGAAATACAAAAAAGATATTGTTAACATATTGTAAGAAAATATTACAGAAAAATGAAAGGTAATCATGATCCCTAGACATTCCTGCTACAGAAGTTAGTTGGGGGACCAGCAGCACTGGCAACACTTAAGATGTTTTTAAGAAAGTTTTACATAATTTTTATCACAAGTCATACTTAAGATCTACTGAATCAAAAGTGTATCTGGGAAATGTTAAAATGTAGATTCTGATTCAAAATTTAGGGGTACATCCCAGGCCTAGTTCAACTAAAAAGCTGCCAGGTGAGGCTGATGCTGTCACTCTGCCTTTAGCACTGATCAACAGGCCTCAGCTGTTAACCAGATGTTCATCAACAGGCACAGAAATATAAACACCAAGTATTGCCTTAACTAGACTCTGTGGCAAATATTATTGGTAAGTTAGAGGAAAAATATATGCTTGTGGGTTGTAAAACAGCTAATATCTTATTTAGCATAGGAAACCATCAATAAATTATTTCTAAAATAGAAGATATATCTATATTAAAACCAATTTTGCATGAAATCTTAACATAGCCATCTTGACATAATTCCAACATAGGTGATCAAAAATTACCCTTGCCATTTTACTATTAGCCATTAATTAAACAGAAGAATTTATGAACGTTTATATCATTAAAATATATGAATAAAATAATTTGAAGTTAGTAATAATATACATTTGAAAGAGTTTGTTGCATCTTCTAGAATAAACCAAGGTAATGTAAACTAGTACAAATAATGCTCTGGGTTTTGGATTTACCTGAAAAGTAGTAGTCAAACAAAATACAAACTGATTTTGGTAGCATACATATGAAGAAGACAATTATTGGACACAATTATATCTGAATAAAATAAAATGTGAGTGTTGGTATCGATCTGTATTGATAACAAATGGTTATGCTTCAATATTATAAGTAGCCCTGGTTAAAAATAAATGAACTGAAAATATATATGATATCATTTGAATAAAATCAGATAACATTGTGTGGTCATTTTTCATCAAAGTATTTCATATTTCTTATTTGTTCTTAATTGTAAAGAGACAAGAACAATTAACAATATTTTATTAAGTAACTAAAATATTGTCCTTCATCTTTTCAGTTCTCTGGCTTCTTCAGGACTATACAAACATGTGTTACTTCTTTTGCTTGGCAAGAGAATAAGCAGAATTGTAGGATGTTTTAAGGCAAAGTTTTGTGTTGGTACAAATCCAGATTGTGAAGTTCCAGACATTTCAAATTAAACATCATTTAAACAACAACAACAAAATCAATAATAACAAGAGCAACAAAAATCCATATGGTCCACGATGGAGCAATAAAACATTTCCTTTCAGGTCTGTTTGCTTTATACATCCATTAGCTAAACGTTTGCCACACAAGAAGCACAATGCCTTTTTTATCCTTTGTGCTAAGCAATGAAAGTAAAACTGAAAAATACACAATTTTCACCCTGCATTCTTTCTTTGACATTTTCTGCATTAAGCTGAGATGAATGTAAACAAAGACAGATGTCCATAATCATAATGTCAAGATGTTTTCATTAATTCTCTTCTAAGGGAAATTATGCTGCACATTCTAGTGTGGATATGATGAAAACTATACATTCTTTGAACATGTCCTGTAAAACCCAATAGGCACCAAAATTCTTTGAAATGAAGCAGTATCAGTACATTATAAAAATATAAATAGTTTTACCAAGAAATTTTTCAAAATAAGGGATGAGATTTAATTTTTTTAAATACATTTTTTGTCTAATCATTGAATCTGCACATAATCTCCTGATGATTTAGGAGACCAAGGACATCTGGGTAAAGAGCATTTTCCCTTACAAATATTTTTTCCATGAAACCATTTGTGAAATATAGTCATTTTACATCACCAATTCAACTTTAAAGACTTTCAGATCCATAATTATGCCTTATATATTTGAATACCTCCTGTGTTTTTATGAATCTACTTCTAGGAAAAAAATATGATGCTTTTAAAATTTGTATTTGTTATTGTTATTGTAGCTATTCTTTTTCAGAAAAAAAAATGCATTGGAAAATGGGGGCCTACTTTTTAATGAGTGTCTGTTATCTCCTATATTCCGAGCCTTGTTTATAATATTTTTCAAATTGTTATAATGACCTAATCACTTAGTTAATTATAGAATTCTACCTAGAGGAATTCTACCTAGATATCACTGATATTCATGTCAATGACTAATTATAAAGTCTTTATTACCACCTGTGTACTATAACCTTAGCAAGCTTAGTTATATATATACTTGGAATTTCTGGTATGCCAGAACAGCAACTCTTATCAAATTCAAACACTACCCCATAGTTTCACAACTACATTGTGTTCTTTGTTTCCAGTACCCACCAGGGCAACACTGCTTTGCCAGATACCACTATACTGCAAAAAGCTCCACACCTCTGTCAGGTGTGGAAAATTTTCTGCAGAGGTATGTTATACCTGGCCACCTGTGTCCTAAACAACAATGTTTCCTGCAAGAACAGCAACCCAAAGCCACCTGACAAGGAGGTTTGAGATACTGGAAAGAGCATCAAGGGATGGGAATGGAGCTGAAATCTCAGCAGAAATCTTTTGATCATATTATTAATCTATTTACTATTTAAGAAAAGGTTGAGTTAAACTTATAAAATGAAGCTGCAATTTGTAACAAAAATAACACTTGTTTGCATGTAAACTGAGGCAATAAATTGTTATCCATGTAGTTTTACTCATCTATATAGAATTGTCATAATGATATTGTCTTTCTAATGTTGATGGCTCCCAATTATGTTGAGCAATAGCAGTAAAATATTCTATTTAGAGCATGACCTCCATAGTTTTGCTTCTTTCTCCCAAATCTCAAAAAAAAAAAAACAAAAACAAAAATTGAATTTCTAAAGTGTTTTGGAATCAAATGACAATAAAGGCTAAAATCAAATTCTCCTTTGAAGTGTGAGAATAAAAATCATTTTCTAGTTGAGACAATCATTTACTTTTTCTTCCCAACATAATAAGTATGCAAAAATTTTAATTAATGAGTATATCATGCTGACTGCACCATGTACCATCAGTTGAGACACTCATGATAAAGTACTCGTGAGCTTCGTTGTCAAGCAGCTTTCAGCCTAATAGAGAAGTGTTGATGGTGATGGTGGCATGGAGGTGGTGGTGTGACTTTGTTGCATACCTTCAGATAAATGTTGATACATGTAGCTGCCCAGGACAAACCCATTTTTTTTTAGCTTTGAATTGTGGTATAGCTATTCTGTGAACTTTAAAAGTAAAAAAAGATGATAGTAATACAAACGAACAAATTGCTTCCTGAGTTGTACTGTATCAATAAAAACACAAGAAAATACATTTCAAAAAATATTTTTAAATGAGGTGTTCAGAAATAAAGAAACTAGAGCAATATTGTGATTAGACATTTTTTCTAAAATTAGAATCTCTGAATTAAGAAATCTTTGTACCATTAACTTGCTTTGTGACTCCTCAGGAAGATAATCTCCAAATTTCAATGTTCTCGTCTCTGAAAAGTAGATAATAATATCGTCTGCCACATTTGGTTTAATGATATAATTAGATACAGCACATCATGTAAGAGGAACAAATCTAATTCCAAAACACATTAAGCATTCAATAAACATTGATGTAATTATTGATAGTGTTAATGCTATATTGTTATTATTATTGTTGTTGACTTTTTGAGAATACTTGAGAGTTTAAGTGTATATGTAGATATTGATGATCCCTTATTGGAAATAATTTCTTAGAAGCATATAATCTTTGAAAGTTATTTAACACTTCCCAAACATGCACAGAGCCATCTAAAAATATGCAAACTTAAAAAAATGTTTGTTGTAGTCCATATGCAGCATTAAATTGCTATGTCAATACTATAAAATAGTGATAAAATGAAGACATTAAAATATATCTGTGGCTTCCATTTGCTTACAAAGGACTTTATGGAAAAAATGTGGATGAGTAACAGGAAAAACAAGAACAAGAAAAATAATAAGAATATAATTATAACAAGTTTGTTAACAAAATATGTAAAGAGAATTGATTAGATTTATATATAGTAGAACAAACTAATAGATTGAATACCAGTATTGGAAATGTTATTTATTTATTACAGAAAAAATACATATAGGAAAGCTTACAGGGGTGTTTAACTTATATTAATGCATTTATTTCAATTCATTTTGATTAGGGGATATGGCACTAGGAAAAGGAAAAATTAGTGCCTTGAATATAAAACTGTATCCTATCTTATTATTTTAAATTAAATTTCATAGTAAATTGAAGTCACACTTATTATTCCTGGGAAAGAAACAACTCTGCAAGGTCTATAAAGTCCTTGCTTGGTATCCATGAGGGTTTGGTTCCAGGACCTTTTATAGACACCAAAATTCATGGATGCTTAAGTTCCTTATATACATGCTTTATTTTCATGTAACCTGTGCACATCCTTTCATAATATACTTTAAATCAGTCCTATATTACTTATAATACCTAGTATGATGTTAATAATTTTATCTAAATAGTTGTTGTATGGTGTTGTTTAATTAATAATGACAAGGAAAATAAAAATCTGTACAGATTCAGTACAATCACAATTATTCATTTTTTTCCAAATATTTTCTGGTTTTGGTTGGTTGAATCCATTCATGGGTGTGGAGCCCATGGATACAAATGGCCTACTGAATATAATAGCCAAATTACTGTAGATAAAACATATAATGTAAGTGCAACCACAGCATGATATATCACTTATATGAAATTTTTACAGGGAGAAAAGAAGCTATATCAGAATAAAGGTGCATGTTTACTGGTTGAAGACAATGTTTTGTTCTGGTACTAACATTACAGTGCATTCTATCTCACAAAAGCTTTCTTTTTTTTTTTTTTAAGCTAGGTAGGCATAAATCTTTTACTATCAATGACATTAAAAGCGATGTTTCATATATCTACCATTTATCTGATACATCAAGGCCTCATAAAATCTCTTGAATTAACTGGGATGTTATACATAGTATATTATTCACTCAAGGTAGATAATACACAGTAGACTATCAATTGTGAATAAATTTCTCAATAGGAGAAATGTGCTTTCTTCTTAATTTTACCCATATGATTAATAATATATAACATTATATATTGATGTAAGCAGGTTCACAAAGATTATATCACCATGTTGAATTACCTGCATTATAGGGCACAAACTCAAGCTTTAAATATAATTATATGATTAAAAATCAACCTGTGTTGATTCATGTTATCTTAGTTTAGAAGGACAGATTCTAGAATATGAAACAAATTACCAATGTACACTGATAAGCTAAACAAATACAGTCATATGATCATTGATAGAGTAAAGGCAATTCAATGAAGAAAGGATAATACTTTCAAATAATAATGCTGCAACAGTTGGAGATTCATGTGTAAAAAACATGAATCTACACACAGATCTCATAATTTCCACAAAAATTAAATAAAAATAAATCCTCGACTTAAATGTAAAACAGAACTATATAGCCCCTGGAAAATAACAGAAGGTGGGAGGGGGCAGTAGGGGATGGGTATATACAACCAAAACTAGTAAGATGTGCAACGTTTGGTGGATGGACATGCTTGAAGCTCTTACTCAAGGTAGGTATCATACAGAAAAATGTTAGGGTAGTGAAACTATTCTGTAGGATACTACCATGGCGGATATATGACTTATACATTTGTCAAACTCATAGATGTATAATAAAAAAAGTGAGCCCTAATCATATCAGGAACTGATAGAGTGTAAGAGGTAAATAAGAAGTCTCTGTGCTTTTCACTCATTCCATAAACCTACCACTGTTCTAAATATTAATAATACAGTTGATTACTTTCTTAAATAACAAAATTAAAAATAAAATAAAATAAAGAGGGAAGCATGTATATTTAGTTTTATTCCATAAGATACATATTGTATGAGAAAATAGAATAAACAAATGACTTCTTAGGGTATTGTAATTTAGAAAACAAGAAGCCCATTATTCCAGGTGAGACAAGTAAAATGCATCTTTTATTATCACCATACTTTCAATTTAATGAATTCGTATATTTTCTTTTTATAACAGAAATTATCACTAGGAAACCATATTTATTTAATGAACTAGCAACGCCAGGGAAAATAATTATATTTCTTGTGGTAAGGGTCAATGGGAAAAAAAAAACACAAATATTTATCATAAGAAGTTTTCAGTTTTTGATTCACAGTGAACTCACATTCATGAGAAATAACTTCTCCTTCAGAAAAAGGATGAATTATCTACAAAAATCAGTAACTAAATTTTAGAACTATAATTAAGTGCATTTATAGCAAAATATGTATTTGAATATTGAACTTTTCTCACAAATATTTAAACTCCATTCTTCTCTTCTGTATTATTTCCTAAGACTAAAAATCAAACCTAATGAACATGCTAATCACTAAAGACTGTTGTTTCTTATATTATTTATGGGGGAATAACTCAAGATACCTTGGCTGTACCTGACTTTTATGAGACATTGAACTATGACAATAAAGGACCACCATCTAAATATTGCCTCAGGGTAATCTCTAATAGGATTTCTAAAATAATCACCCAATCATATCAAGAGGAAACAGTGAAAGGAACTTCACTGAATCAGCATGGTTCAAAACATACTTGTTACATATTAAATACTTTTTGAATTGAAGAATAGATAATTCAGTGGATTAGTTGCAGTAAGTAGTTGACTAACAGGCTATTCAAATCTGTTTGTTTATAAAATAAAATAATATTTTCAAAGCATTGGGGGAAATGTAGAATACATTTAGGACATAGAATATTTAGGACAGATACTATTGGGCAAGGATGTAGACAAAAAAATATTAATTATTTTTTAGTTTTACCAGATAATGGTTTCTTTTTTGCTGAAGCAATTAATAAGTAAATTATTACATGGCAATTTTTCTTTTGCAGAAGGAACAGACCTCATTTTTCCCATAACAATATATTGAATTGATTCTATTACAAGCATGATGCTGAGATATATATACCAATAAAGACCAGTAAAAATGTCCCCTACATTTAAAGAACTAAAGTGCAAAGTAAACATACAGTGAGATGTGAGCTAATGGAAGCTATACAGAATGTTGTTTAAGAGAATTGAACATTGCACTGAACTGCCTGAATTGGCATCCTGGCTCTGCCACTAACTAGTACGTGTGCTTGGGTATGTTTGCAAACTTTATAGACCTCATTTTCATTATCCCAATAGTGTGGTTGGCTGTTATTCACTTCATAAAATATGGCGAGACAATGAGTTAACGTTGTCCATATAAGTTCTAAAAATAACTTATGGAACTTTGTGTTTACTTGTTTTGATGCTTTGGCCAGAATATAAATGAATACCCCTTAGGGCAAACAGAAAATACAAAATTAAGATGGGCTTTGGGATTGATTGAAGCAGTGATTCAAAGATAAATGAAAATGTTACTTTCCTTCTCTTTTTTAGCTGTGCAAAGTGCTATAGTTCTACTCATTCCAAAACTGACAAAGACAAGAAGAATAACTTCCATGGTTATGGTGAGCCATAACTACCTGGAACTCAGAATTGCATCATTGATACACAATGGGGCAGAATATAAATGATAAAGTAATAAAAATAATAGTCAATTACAGCATCCATCACAAGATATAAGTTAAAAAATGCTAAAAATACATCAAGAAGGAGAGATTATCACACTGGTGTTTTAGAGGGTGAATTAGAAAATCTTTGTCAGAATACGAACCAATCTTAGAAGCAAAGTCTGGGAACTTCAAAGGAGTAAGGTAAGGAAAAGACGTTCAAGTCTGAAGTCTTAGAGTAGGCAAAATCATATAGACATACGATCCAGGTATAACTTATAGTTAAGTGATAAATTAGATAATTTTTAAAAATGAAAGCTTAGGTGCAAATGTGTAACTCATGTCCCCCCACCCCTTTCTCAGCTCTTCCTAAATAATTGGAATCAAAATTCCTTCCCACTGTATGTTCCTGAGTGCCAGGATTGTGCAATGCCAAATCTTTCTCACCCTGTTTATATTTATTGTGTAGCTCAACTTTTCTACTCCTAGTCAAATGGGATATAATCACACTGCCAAGATAATTTTAGGGAAATCTTTAACCATCTTATGGATGAGGTACAAATAAGTTGTGATTATTCCTTCTCTTCTTTCTTACTGCTCTAATTTTTCTTACACTTTCTATTCCACAAAGTCAAAAAAAGAAAAAAAATCACAAATCCCATGGTAATGGTGAAATTAAAATATTTGATTGTATCTTTTATTAAGCTAAATTACTTTAATTGATGTATTTTAACTAATATTAAGATAATTTTAGTCACATTTAAGCAGAGATTCATGCCTCTAGAAGTAATACCATAGCAAAATACTTTGGCATCATCTTGTAAATTGAATAATTTAACTTTTGATCCTGGTTTGGAATTTAAAAGTTGGATGTTGAGCAAATAATTTGATCTCTCTGTTACGTTTCCTAATATATCTATATCTATATCTATAATGCAATGTTTTTCTAACTACCTTACAGGATTAAAGTATCAAATGAATTAAATAACATGAAAATTATTTTATTTTATCAATCAAATGATAATTATGATTCAAAGTAATTCAATTTATGTAATTCCAAGAGTTTAAGACAAATACAAATGCATATTTCTTATCTACATGGAAAAGAAGTATCTCAGATATTCTTGAGAAAATAAAGTGCTGATCTGCTGCCATGGATGGGTACAGATGTCTGTGCCTGCAAGAAACGTGGCCATCTGTATATACTGCAGGTTCACTGCTCTGTGACAACTTCCTGCTGAATGTAACACAGCTAAATCTAGAACACATTGATTAAGTATGTATTAATTTTCAAATGTGTTAGTCATTTATTTTGCCATAAGAAATACTTTCATTTGTTGTTTCACAACCTCAGTGTTTTTATTGCATGTTTAAGCAATAAATCATTAATCACACTTCTATATATTTGATTGCTTTGATAATCAACTTAAACTTTGAGATAATATCATTTCCTCTGAGTTATATGTTCTAAACAATCCCTAACCAAAGATTTTCAAATAAGAATTTATCCATGTACAAAATTTGTTGATTATAATGGTGTATGTTATAATCTATTGATATATAATGCAAAAGTCCTAGTTCTTTAATAATTCATTTCATAAATAAATAATATAGTAATGGTGTCTCAAAATATATGAATATTTATGAAGAATTTGTTTCATATTTTCCAATAAAAATTATTAAATGTTATAAAAAGTTAAATTTGAATTAACAGAATTGTGAGTCCACCTCTCTACTCTTTCTCTCCATGGCTCGCACCTAAAATGCACCGGTTTCTGTCCTGGCTGATATTGGCTCTCATTTGCTTCCTACCTCAAGGACATTTTCAAGTTCAGGCTGGCACAAAATCGAAACTTTTAGGGTTGGGAAGAATAGCAAACTGCTTACTCATTTCCACCAAAACAGGTTTCCATGTGCTTAAAATTGTACTACCACCCACTGTCCTGCACAAAAACAGAGTCCTCACACAGACAGAATAATCATGGTTGATATCCCCAGATCTCATCCAATTTGACTATTCTCTAGTCTAAGATGGTGTTGTTTATATGATCTTGCACAGCACTCTGTTCACTGTTGGCATACAAAACTCTACTTTTTTTATATTTCTTATACCTACTCTTACATAACTTATGTGTTCAAATGAGATTTTTCTCAGGCACTACGCACATTTGCAAACCTCTGGCTTCATATACTTTGTGTGTGTGTGTAAGATATACATACGTGTGTGTGTGTGTATATATATATATATATATATATATATATATATCAATGACAGACTAGATCCTGATCACAACTACTTTCTTGAAGTTCAGCATTTTATTTCACATTATGTCCCCCTTTGAGCATTGTCCTTTAAGTTCAGTTGCAAAAAACATAATTTACTCTACCTAGTGAAGTTTCTCCATTATTGGGAAGACAAAAGACTCCTTCATCCCTCAATATCTATCAACTGATGAACCTTTATTGTTTTATTTTTGAATGTTTCTTCTTATACTTTTACTTATAACAGTTTTCCTAATTCTGATCCTTAAAATTTTTCTTAGTCTGTTAAAATACATGTTAAATTAAAAACTAATTTAACCTAATTCTAAAGCATCCTTCATATTGTAAAATTTATATTTGACTGTTATATTTCTGTTGAAAACATATGTAACAAAAAAAGAAAGAGAAAAAGAGTTTCTCTTTTATACTCATGGTCATATATATTTATTTTATACATTAGGTAAATTTATTAGTTAGTTTACTTTAGTGGCAAAGAACACAAACATATCTGAATTACTTTAATTAGGGAGGTTCATTGTTAGAATCAGAACTAAATAATCCATTAGGTAGTCAGACAGCTAGCCTCAAGGCAGACATTCTTATGATCTCAGACTTGCATACAAAAATGCTTAAATTTCCATCATAATTTATTCAAAAATTGAAATGTCTATTTCCTTTCTTTACAGCTTTCCTAACTCCGACTTTTCCCCAATCTTAGTAAATGGCAATGCTTCCTATAAAATTAGTCAGGCTGGACTCATAGGAACTATTTCTGATATCTTCCTCTCCCCAAGCCCTCATGCCTCATGCCATCCATGGCCTGCTCCTGCTAATTCTTTCTGCAAACTTGATCACAAGTCCATTAACAGGTGCTCTACAATCTATCCTTCATTGAATAATCTGCTATACAATGAAGAAGAGGCACATGACCCAACTAAAAGCAGGAATAAAATCTAAATGGCTTTATATAATAGAAGTGTTGGATAAGATCTTTAAATAATTATTATGTTGATAACATATATTAACAAAGCATTCAAAAATAACTAAATATTCAGAGACTATTAAAAACAATTATACTTGAAATGGATTCCAAGAGAACAAATAGAAAGAAAAATATTGTCTTTGGAATTAAAAACTAGTATGGATTGTTTCAAAAGAAAATTAGACTATTATTTACCTATAGTAATTTAAAGTAAAAGTAAATAAATAAATAAAATATTTTTTTAAAAATGAAAACTAGGCAGAGCTGAAGGAATAATTGAGAAGTCAGAGGAAATAAACTAGAGTGCATGCAACTCAGGGAAGTTAAGAGATGGAATATATGTTTTCTAAAAGTGTCCTTGTCTGTCTCTCAGCTTATTTGTTAAGTCTGACAGTTCCTTACATATGTGATACTGGCTGACCTGAAATACTCTGGTTTTCAATTCTGCTTAGGATAACATCCTTGGCCTGACATTCACTAATGCTAGCAATCATAGACAACAAAAGATAAAACCTTCAGAAGCATATGTGCCTTCAATAACATCTTCACTATAACTAAAGATGAAGTCACATATTCTGTCTACATAAATGCCAAATCAAATTGATCATCTTAAGCCATGTTTTTCTGAAGTATGCATATTTTTAAACTACAAAATTCCAGGCCTCTTTAAGATTTTTGTATTGTTTTAAAGTAGAAACGATTTTTAAAAAATTATTTTAATTATTTATGAAAATTTCAAAATATCTCAAAATAAAACTCAAGATATTCTAATTCAAAATTTTGAAAATTATTAGTATTTCTTCAATTTTAAGATGATTTTATAATATTTCTTTATTAGCTTGGTATCTTATTTCCTCAAACCCTCTGGAAACTCTTAAATTCTACAATAAGAATTTAATACTGTGGTATGTTTCTAGTTAAACATTTATTACAAACAAAAAATTAGAGTTAATTTTATATTTTTTCTTCATAGGCCCAGGAAAATGATAGAGCTGAAATTTATTTTTAAAATATTTTGCATACTAGTATAACATGTGCAATCTAAACATCAAAGAACTTACTAGAAAAAAGTAAGCTTCTCATAATTTAGTCAAGAAATGATTTTATAATAATTTCACTTAATTTTTCTTCAAAAAAACATGCACAAGCAAAGTTAAGGACCAGGAATTATTCTGTTAGTTTCTTACTCTGCTAGACCTGCCAAAATATATTAGTCTTGTCTTGTAATTGCCAAGTGAATGCCTAAAATAGGAGAGGTTTATATTTTCCATTATCAGAAGTATGTAAAGTCCAATAAAAATACTATTGTTATTTTTGTACTCAGAGATTTGTAATCTGTTGCCAATTGGATGCTCCTAATAAAAACCTATGTTCCTCTGTAACTTTGCTTCGTTTTTGCAATGTAGCTTTTGCTTTGCTTTCCTGATTAGCTCTTTGCATCTTTGTATACCTTGGAAAATTGCCTTACACCCATATCCACTTGGTTAGAGCTTTGACATGAGGATTTATTTAGTCAGTTCCTTTTCTGAGAACTTATTTTGACAATGTTTTTCTTCCTCCTTCTCATACAGACAGCTGACTGGGCCTCAACGAGAGTTGTTTCCTAGAACCAAAGGAACACCACCCAACTTGTTGCATATTCCCAAAACTTAATCACATTTCCAAGTCTGACTCCTTCAACTAGATATCTCTGTATATCTAGTTTAATTATCCAGCTGGAAATTAAAAACTCAGTTTGCCACAAAAATCTTTGGATACCATATACTAGACTACTGATATTTCTATGGAGCCAATTCTATAAAAAATTCAGTTCCTTTTGTCTTGTAACTGCCTAGCAGCTATATGTGCTGTCTGTACTAGATCCAATGAAGGTTTGCAATAACTGAAGAAGATGCCAGAGTATTGAGAAAGGGTTAAAAGTAGGAAGAGATGGGAATGCCAGAATGGATTTATTATGTATCTCCAGATGGCCTGCTACCTGCTACCTGATTATGTTCTCTTAGAGTTTCCAAAGAACAGGACTAAGGTAGTAAAGAATCTACTGTCAGGGAGATATGAACATTTCTCAGAATCTCATTGGTATTATTTCTTTTCATGGTGCAGTTTTTAATGGGATGATAATGCTCTTGACTACCTAATATTAGATATGGTAGGACTATGGAGTGGCAGAAACCAGGTAGCAAGGAGATTGTTATATTTAATATGTAATGTTAATATTACAGGCAACAATGCCTAAGAGGCTATCAAGATAGTTTGATCCTTGGGGCTCTGAGATGATAACTAAATAGATCATGGTTTTCCTAGAAAAGGGACAGAGAGCCAACTATGGTGCCTTTTCATTTGTACAATCAAAAGTTCAGGAGCTGGTGAATATAAATTTATTAAAAAGGCAGATATCATGGTAATGTCCTTATCATATACACTCACACACACGCAAGGGACATAAGAGAACTTTTGAAGATGATGGATATGTTTATTATCTGGATTGTGGTAGTGATAACACAAGTGTGTACATTTGTTCAGTCACCAGGTTATATACATTTATAAGGTACAGTTTTTGTATACCAAGCACACTTCTCAATAAAGCTGGAAAACATACGACAAATAGTCAGGAAAAAGTATGGTCTTTCCCTCAGGTCCAGTTCACAAATTAATAGCCCATCATTTGAAGTAGAGGTCAGGTTCCCTTGAGGAAGAACCATGTAATTCCAAAAGACATACATTCATTTTCCATATAATTATGTGTGTGTGTGTGTGTGTGTGTGAGAGAGAGAGAGAGAGAGAGAGAGAGAGAGAGAGAGAGAGAGAGAGAGAGAGAGAGAGAGAGAAAGAGAGAGAGAAAGAGAGAGAGAGAGAAGATAGAAAAAGAAAGCCAAGAGTTTAAAAGAAATGTTTGATAGGTAGGCTTTGCTGACACTGACACAAAGGAACAAGAAGTGCCATCATAGTTCTCCAGATAGAGTGGGAGCTCCTGGAGACAACAGGATAGAGATTTTATCTAATCATTTTGCTGCTGCTGTTTGGTTTGGTTTGGTTTAGCATTGGACAATAGGGGCCACCAACACAACTATGATTATTTCCTTTAGGCCAAAATTTAATAAATTGGAGTTGATATTTTAATAAATTCTAAAACCTTACTGGTCCCTAATCTATAGGCTAAAAATTATTAGACTAAAAAGGACAACATAAAAACCTAAGAAACTTCTCTGTATTTTGCCAACATAGTAATTAAGAAGCAATAACACATCCTATAAGGATGTACAGTGATTAGTGATACTAATAAAGACTTAGAGATTGCTAGTGTAGTTGTGCCCACCATACCTCTTATTCATTTGCCTGTCTTGCCTCTGCATAAACCAGATGAATGATACTCAACAACTTTAACCAAAGGTCATCCTCAATTGCAGCTACTTTTCCAGATATAGTATCTTTTATCAGAACTAAACAACAGAGCATTGATTTGTGAATAATCATATCTTGATATCCATTAGTAGTGAGGATCAAAAGTAATTAATGGTTACCTGACAAAAGCAGTAGCACACACTAATTGTCTTGCCTCAGGACCATATTAATTGTCTCATTCTCTTGAAAATTTAGTCTATATTTAGTCTATAGGGGCTTTGATAATTTTGCCATTCCACTGGACATTCTACTAGTGCAATATATTGATTACATCATGTTATTTGGATCCAGTAAAAATGGAATCTCAAATATCTTAAATGATCTAGAAAGAAAATGTATGCCAGAAAAATTAGCATATAATATTAAATGGTCAGTTATAGTGGTGAAATCTTTAGAAGTCTAATAGTCTGTGTTGTGCTGGGATATGCTTTCTATGAAAAATAATGAGTTTTTGTACCTTTAATTTTCTATTTTTGTGAAAAATGCACTATGCTTAGAGAGGCTCTTTGGATTCTAGAAACATCATATACCACACTTAGGAGAGGAACTAAGGCACATTTATTGTTTACCTCTGAAGGTGTTTATTTTGAGAGTGGCTCAGGAGCTCTGCAGCAAATCAAAGCTATAGAAGAAAGCAGAACTACTACGTAGTCCATAGGACCCAGTGTATTTGATGGTGCTTTAAGTATGCATAGTGAATAAAGAGTTTGTATAGAATCATTGAAAAGGCCTGTTAGAAGAGTCACAGCTTGGAATCCTATACATCTACAGAAAGTTTATGCCTTTTATAGCCAAACATTTTTCTCTCTGTGAAAAACATCTCCAGAAATGCAACTAGGTCTTAGTAAAGACAAATGATTGAAAATTGAGTTGCATAACATATCAATAGGTTTATAACTTTGTGCATGGCCAGCTGGAAACTGCTTTGTGATAGAAGCTGTACACTAGAGCTCAGGCTTGAACAGATTCAGAAGTCAGTAAATTATATAGATAAGTGGAAAAGACTCTCATGTTACTTTTGGATTTCCTAGTAACTGACAGGGGAAAAAAAGTCTTGGCTTGGGTTAAAAGATTGGTTAGTAAGCTATGTTGGCATTAGTTAGGATGAACTTCTGACATGTTATAACTCCAAGCAGGGTGGTCCTAAAGAACAGAGGTACAGAGAAGTCCATCCACTAGAAAAAGGTAGGAGTAGTGCACTTGGTCATCAACTTAATGTAAGGGAGAAATATCTTGAAGTACAGAGATACACTGATTGTTTGGCAGTGACAAATAGCTTGACTTATTTAGTTAAGAAAAATGCTGGGAGATTTGATCAAAGAAGTCTAAGGAAGAGTTATGTGAACCAATTGGAATGAATATAAAGTGGATTTTTTCTGCTGGCCAAAATAATTAATTCTGATTATGAAGAAGATAAAGGTTGCCTTTATACCACAAGGGATGGAAGAATTGTATCTAAAAACCAGAGAAAATTGACTTGGGCATTTCTTCCTGTTTCTCTTCACAAATATTTAAAAGAAACAAACCAAAAATTATTTTAGCCACTAATTTCAGCATATAAGATCTCAGACTGTGTACACATAAAAATTCTGGGGATATTCCACCATCAGGACTGAGAGTATGGGGGATGAATTTGACAAGTGAGAGACCAGAATTTCCAAGGTGCCAGCAAATAAATTTTTCATGCTTTCTCTCCCATATGGACTATTTCAGGATGTATTTAAGTGGTTTTAAGGAGAGATATCCATCATGGTCAAGCAATCATCCACGTTTGTTGCAGAGCTATGACCAGGTTACTCCCCATTTCTCCTTACTCTTGTTTCCTTGGGACTACACCCTTCAATAAAATATTAGCACATAAGCTTTGATCTAGGCTTTGTCATTAAGAAAGCTAGGTTAAAAGGGTTGTTGCTTCTTTTTGACAAATTGCGACTTTTCCTGAGATTTAAGTTTCACCCTTATTTCATTAAAAATGATACTAGAGATTCCAAATATATATACATTATATATAAAATATATGTATAAAGTATTGCATTGGCACTTATTTTTAGATATATGGATTGTCTGATTAAATAGTTCAATTCTAAAGCAGTTTTTTCTCCAATAAATCATTGGAAAAAATCTTTCTATGCAGATTGCAGAGCAGCCATGTCAGTTATACGTTAAATTTCTCATAGCATATGGGAAACAAAGGAGCCTTGAAATATAAGAGGCTGAGATTGTGACAGATGTTGATAAAGTTGAACGCCTATATCCCAAACCCAGCCTTCTTTGTCTGAGGAAACAAGTCTTCCCTTCAAAAATAAAAACCTTGACATAATTTTACCTCAGTAATTTTACTTGCAAGGCAAATCCTGTTTTCTTCAAGGGTCATCATTAGTTTCAGCAGTTTAATAAAAGTTATACTTCAACATGATTCAGAGAAAGAATTTTAAATTTGGATCCCAAGGAAAATACATCTATGCTAAAGGAACTGTGGAATTTTTCTAACCTTATCAGCTGATTTGGGGGAGGAATAATGGAAGTAGATTCTAAAAGGGTTATTCAAAGAAGCACAATATAGGTTTAGACAGGATTGCCTCTGTTGAATTAGGCGTTTGTGAATTACTGTGTTAGCATAAGTTCTTGGATCAAACAACTTGATTAATTGGTTAATTCAATACTAATCTATAGTCAATAAAGTTGAAGGGTAAAGGGGTGGGGAACTTGAGTCCTCAAGGCCACATGTGAAACCACTAACAAAATACAATTAAATTACATAAAAGGACTAAAGTTTCTTCAATTTTACTAGCATTCTTATGTTCCATTTCTTGTGCATTTCCTCACACCTTAGCAGCTATGCACATCTTATAGGTATTATTATAAAATTTGGCTACTCACATGTCTTTTCCCTCCCAATTCTCTCTCTTTGATATGATGAGTTCTGGAACTGGCTAATATTACAATTTATATTTTAGAAGCAATATGACTTAATTGACATCTTTCCACAGTGGACAAAAACTTATTAGAATTTTGCTTCCATTCTATTCAATATGAGTTTTTTTTTTTTTCCGTAATTTGAGCAAAGGATACACTAGCTAAAAGGCAAAAATCATGACTGTGCCATTTCCTTTTGCACTGTCTGCATCCATTCTCTATTCTCTTTGTGGCCCAGGAGGCTGACTTCTGCAGAATGCATTACTCATGCCACCATGTGGGTTGGCTTGCAGTTAGTTGGGCTAATGAGAAGCCACAGAGAGATGAAAGAGAAGGAGGAGAAATAGCTTTTATCCACCCTCCTTGTGATGGGCAGCATTTTATGGTTGTGCCTATGTCTACTTACCTCTAGAGCACCCCTTGGCCAGCCCTACTTCCATGTCTGTAACAATCACCAGGCTTTGGTAGCATCATTTTCTTGTGTTATCTTTTCTGGTATAAGGCCCATAAGGACATGTTAGTGTCTGAGTGACTCAATGTCCCTTGTTATTTCCCTTAACTTTGCCCTTTCTTCTGTAAATGTTTCCTTTATTAAAGACTCTTAAAAAAATCTGAGAACCTGTTTCCTGATGGAACCTTGACTGATACTGTAACTACATTTTCAATAAAATGTTTTTGGAATCGTGTAGAAGAATAAGAGGCTGAGAAGAGTACAGAAATTGCATGTTCTGCCCTTTATAACCTTAACCCTGACCATGCAAGCTTTCTCATACTTTGAGCTCTTCAAAAGAATCTATATAAATCCAAGGCTTCTCCTTATAATTCTTGTTTTCTTTGAACTTGCTAAAGTTTAAATCCCTGCAGCAGTGCCAAGCAGGGGGCCTCCAAACAGACCTCTGCTGTTTTAATAAAAGGAAAAGAAAAAGGGAAGATAAAATAATGAAGTAAAAGGCCCTGAGAAGTGACACAATTGTGAGATTCTAGTATGTTTGCAGGGTAAAAATAACTGGCAATATTGAAAAAAAAAGCCATCACTAAAAGCTTAGAGTTTATCATATAAATACGATCCTTTTAGATGTTATTGTATTTTTGCTATTATTTACATGCAGTATTTGTAGGAAAGGTAGAGGTATAGGTATATTTTCATTTGTTTTTAAGATTTGCATCTCAAATATCATAAGGGGGGCAGCACTGTGATTTTAATTTGTACAATGCCAAATATAAAATAAAAATGTTCTAATCTCTGTAGGGACTGAAAATCACAAGAACTGTAGGGGAAATGTGTCATTATATAAAGTAATAGAAATCCTGGTCTTATTATTTTTAAAACTTTGATCTACCCAGCCAAATAGGTTAATAAAATAAAGGATTGAGGGTGGATTTCTCTTCCAGTGAAAAGTCTAAAAACAAAAGTCTAAAAGAAAGAAAGTCTGAAAGAGTACAGTTGGATAATTCTAAACCATTATAAGATTAAAGAGATGTCTGCAGCATAAAGGCAAGTTTTATACACATAAATATCCAACAGGGTGGCAATGGGTGCCTGGCTTGTCATGTTACTGACACTTTTTGAAAAAAGGATTATGATTAAATATCTTGGCTGGATCCTGCTGGGAAAGTGAATTTTCTGATCGTTTTTGTTCACAAAAACAAAGCCAATGATTTCTCACTGAAATTAGCAATATAAAGGGGAAAAACAGAGCCACACATAAAACTAGCCAGCCTTTTGTGTGTGTGTGTGTGTGTGTGTGTGTGTGTGTGTGTGTGTGAGAGATGGTCTATGAATTCAATACTGTTAAAACACAGTGATAGGAAAAGTCTATCCAAACCCAAACTGAAGAACCACAAGTAATCATACAATATACTACCACAAAATTTTAATTTCAAATTCTAGCTTTTCTATATTTTTCTGTATAATACAATAAAACTCATGACTTTGGTAAACACATTTTCTTACATTTCTATATTTTTCTTTAGAAGCATCAGGAAAAAGTACCATGTGAGATTAGGTTAATGACAGATTACTGATGAACCAATATTGTAATCTAAGGTCAAAATATTGGAAACACAAGATTTTGTTCTATACCTGATTTAGGTTGAGTTTTTAGTTTTTATAAATCTATACTTGACTCGTGCTGTGTTTTATTTGCTATCAATGTATACTTGTATGCAAAGATTTAGAATAACAGAGATGACTGCAATTCTTAACTCCTGTTCGTGTTTTAAAATTCTCAAATATATTGAGGGTTCTAACCTTCCAGTACCTTCTTTTCACTTTATTGAGCTTACTAATGTATAAGTAACAAGAGCCTCTCTTCCAAACTAGAATTTGTATTGTTAGAAAGATATTCTTCCTGAATCCATTTTATTTATTATGATGAATAAAGTAGGACAATCTAAAAGAATACCTGAATGTACTGTTTTTCCTCTTCCTGAACTTGAATGCGAAGCTGATCCAAAGCTTTTTCTCTCTAGGTCTTATCCTCAAATGTCAGTCTCTTTATAGATTCATGTTTAAGCATTTAGAGCGTGGAACAATTCATCCTCATGTTCATGAAATATAAAATACAGAAAATAGTAGTATTAAACTCATCAATAATAGGATAAATGGCATGTATAATGCATATGAACTGTTTAACACAATGGCTGAAATATATTTCTATGATTCAAAATCAGTGGTGAATCCTAAGAATTCTATGTTTCCCAGAGCAGGGGAAAAAACAAGAAATCTCCTAAATTCTCAGAAGAATACATGCCAAAAGTTCTCACTAATCACCTCACAGCATCCTCCAATTCTCCAGGTTTCTTTAATAGTTTTACCCCTCCTGATAGCATCTTCTACTCCAGCACCTGCTCCTCAGCACCTGTTGTGGTTTGACACTGGTCCCTGAGGACACGTGGGACAGAAACAGGCAGTAATGGGAATACGTGTATTCACCTATTTCTCAAGGCATGGCATATGTATGCCTCCATTATTCAGAAAGAAATATATGTTTTTGTCACCCCCAAATTCATACATTCAAACCCTAATCCCCGATGTGAAGGTATTTGGAGATGTAGCCTTTGGGAGATAATTAGGTCATGAAGGTGGATCCCTTATAAAAGACAAGAAGAGCTTGTTTCCTTTCTCTCTGCCATGGGAGGGTGCAGAAAGAAGGTAGACCAGAAAGAGGACCCTCACCAGGAACCAATTCAGCCGGCACCCTGATCTTGGACTTCCCAGCCTTAAGAACTATGAGACATAAATGTTGTTGTTTAAACCACCTAGTCTATGGTATCTTGTCATAGCAGTTGGAACTGACTAAAACACCTGCCATTTGTTACAACATGAATAAACAGGAAGGACATTGTGCTAAATGAAATGAGCCAGTGATAGGACAAATATTACATGACTCCATTTATATGAGTTGATACTATTTATAATAGTTGATACTATTTTTTAACTGTACTGACTGGTTTATTTTTCCAAAATAAATAATTTTGAAATCATTTTGGAAATGTCCGGCTTGGTTGAAAGAAACAGTAAATTAAATGAAAATTATTGATAGGTCAAATACATTTCATTCAAGTAAGACATTATTATTATTGTTAGCATTTTTTTAATCAAGAAAAACAAAACAAAAACAAAGCAAAATAGCCTTCCAAGATTTTTTTTTACTGTAACTCTTAACTCTATGGAGAGAAAAAAGTAGCTTTATTTTTTGCAACAGATGCTTTGTTTTAATTCTAAGGCTGTGAGTCTATCTTTAGTGTCTGACATAATGGTACAGGAAACAATTATCTGAAAATTGTTGAGATTCCAGGAAAACAACACCAAGTAAGGACATGTGAGCTTGAGTCAAATGTTCAAACCGGATTAAATGACTGAGAACACTGATCTTTCTGAATTTAGTAAAAGCATTTTACTTACCTGATTTACTACAGCCTCTCTTCACTGCTGAACAATCCTTGATTTCTGATCTTGGCCTCTGCCTACCTTCCCCAGCTTCTCAGAAGTTTTGCATAGGTATGACTCCTGATCCCACTGCAGTCCCAAATCATCCTTTTCACCCTGATAACATCTCATTCTGGGTTTGATAAGATTGTAAAATTTTTCTCCATTTAAATATGTCATTTAAATATTTTCGTTAGAGGGCATAAGTCATGATGATAGGTCTGTTCCATCTGCATAAATTTTAAAATGTAAAACATCTGTTAAAATGCACAAAATAGACAATTCCAAACTATGAAATATTTCTTCTGATTTTTATGAAGATAAGACATAGGCAGCTTGATGGCTCTTTAGACAGATAGATAGAAGATAGATAAATGGATACAGGCCCCAAAAACAAAACTACTACAGTCTAATGTTTGATGAAACATTTGTAGTCACCTGATCTATATTGAAAGAACTAAATGCCATCAGTCTAGCAAAAGCCAAGTCATTCAGCTTTCCCAAGAGAATAATCAAAGAAATAGGAAGTTTATTTCATTAACAGGAGAACTAAGCCAGAACAATGACTGAAGTAGATTTTCATAAACCACTAACTATAAGGCATTACTACAAGGCAGTATTTGAGAAACTTTTATTATCTACAGGCACATTATTATTGTTTGTAAGTAAATTTTTTAAGACTGTTACTTCTTGCTTTAACTTATCATGGATAAGGCTTAATAAAAAAGTTAAAGTCATATTTTAAAATAATTTTATGCCAGAAAATAACAGTTGACTTCCATTTTTATTGTTCTTTGTATTGTTTCAATATCCTAATAATAGTGATATTAGTGTTATCTTCTAAAATGCAGACATTTCCAGAAGACTTCGGATATTTTCCAGCCTTACTCCTTATGTTCAATAACACCTAATTTGAAGGTTTTTAGTGAAAATTACAATAGATGACAATGTTTATAGCTTTTTAATCAATGGTAGCAATAATAATTTTAGTAACATAACAGTGAATACTTTTCTTTCTTTTAGAAGTTAGCACACAATTAGGCTGGGCACGGTGGCTCACGCCTGTAATCCTAGCTCTCTGGGAGGCCAAGGTGGGCGGATCATTTGAGCTCAGGAGTTCGAGACCAGCCTGAGCAAGAGCGAGACCTCATCTCTACTATAAACGGAAAGAAATTAATTGGCCAACTAATATATATAGAAAAAAATTAGCCGGGCATGGTGGCGCATGCCTGTAGTCCCAGTTGGGAGGCTGAGGCAGCAGGATTACTTGAGCCCAGGAGTTTGAGGTTGCTGTGAGCTAGGCTGACGCCACGGCACTCACTCTAGCCTGAGCAATAAAGTGAGACTCTGTCTCAAAAAAAAAAAAAAAAAAAGAAATTAGCACACAATTAGATCTAAATAAACCCAGACATCTCAGATGAGAAAATCTATACTGCAATTCTGACTAAAGAAAAATACTCTCCATTGGGAAACCTACATTATATCTTCAGTGTAATGTAGATTATGTAATAAGTTCTGCATGAAAAATGATGTGTAGAACTCTAGTCATTCCTGCTGTCATTTAAATCTTTGGCTTCTTTAGTTTAAATGTCCAGCCTTGGAACAGATTTCATATTCCATATTGGCAATTTTATAAAATAATTTGAATACGTGTGAACTTAAAGAATTTGCAGGCTAAGATTGAATCTAGTAATTTCTGAAAATATACAAGAAAGTAAGATTGAATCTAGTAATTTCTGAAAATATACAAGAAAGTACATAAACCATTTTTAAATAAAAGAACATCAAAAATGGTATATTTGGAGAAAATTTAAAAGTAAATTCTCAAACTAAATAATATATAAACTGAGAAAAATTGTCATTCATATAAAACTGATATTAGAATATACATTGTATCAATCTTAACAATTTCTCTCATTTTGATTGTGTTTATGTTGATATTCTCCATCATATTCTAGTTGTAAACTGAGATAAACCTGAAGAATGATGATGATAGTGAGAAACAAAAAATAGAGTTGAGTAGTGATAAATAAGAAAAAAATACCAGAAACAATATTTGAAACTATGTGAATGGACCCTTTTTGTCAAGATAAAGAATCAATGTAAGGAAATGCCCTTAGGAGCACTGACTTTCACTGGGAAAGGGGTCAGAGAAGATAAGTCAAAGAACTGAAAAGCAGTATTCACAGAGATAGGAAGGAAACACTTAAGCTTTTGGTCATAGAGGTCACAGGGCACACTTTTAAAGTGCTAAGAAAATGGAAAGGAATTTGATTGTTTCACATATATGGGAATAGGAGTAGATATTTCAATTCCCTTTAATTGCTTCCTTTTTCTAAAAATAAATGTAATCTGCAACATCAAAAAATGCTAGCAATGGCAGCTTTAGAAGATGGTAGTTGTTAAGAGAAGGAAAATATGTGTGTGTATGTATGAACGTATACATGTATGTATGTATTTACATGTGTGTGTATGCATGATACATGGTAGGCAGATAGCTAAGGATTTGGGGTCTCCTAGGGATGAAAGTAGACCTTAATCCTATCCCAGGTGACTGCCACACCTGGAAGAGAGAACACCCCACGAATCTGCCAATCAGAACTTAGCACACCAACTGCAAAAGAATGCAGAGGATTCTCTTGCTCATGGGCCAAGCAGCATAGGTACAATAGGGTCCGGAAGGTGATCTAGGACAACCTAAATCTAATTATCATGTCATTATCTTACATCTACATTGCAGTTCACACCCTCCCAAATGGGCTTTCATAGAGGCTCATGGGACATCCACATGGGCAGTAAGACTCAAGTCATATAACTCCCAGCTGTCCATCCAAATGGTACCATGGTGATATCTGAACCATGAGGAGAGCCTATTCCAGTCACTATAAAAGAAGACCCCAGACCATGACCAAGGCTTTTTCATTATGACAAGGGATCCATTAGTCGTCTGTGGCGAATGTATCTTGCTTTTGCTCTGAAAACCTGTATCTTGTTTTTCCTCTATAATCCTGTCTTTCTCTCCTCGATAAACCTCGTTTTGTGCTTACCTTGCTTTCAGTGTGTCTTGTCATTCTTCAGTAAACAGAACACCAAGAACTGACATTTCAGACTGTTGGCCTGACATAAACACTGAAAACTCATAGATATTATCCACCAGCCAAAGGCATGTTTGCCAGCACAAACACTAAAGGAGTCTTCTCCTTTATTCTCACCTTTCTAGCCCAAATTTCACCTCAAAAGAAAAGAAGACAATCCATTATTTGTGATACTTCTTTGTGATACTAACCTTCTCTGACTCCAATAAACAATTGGTCATCAATACTTAGATGCTACTTACAAACTCTTACTGCAAACTTTAATCCCTAATACTTTTAGTTCTCATGTCTACAAAGCGACCCATAATGAACATTGTGTAATAAGGGCACACATTAATTTAAAACACCTGTGTTTGGAATTTATTATGATTTGAGTGTAAAGATATTTCCATGACCCGCCCTTTCTCTTTCCCTTCCTTCCTCCCTCCCTCCCTCTCTCCCTCCCTCTCTTCCTTTCTTTCTTTCACTTTGATCTAAATATCTTTTAAAATATAATGGAATTTTGTTTTTTCTTTTATTCTGAAAACATTTCCTTTCTTTCTGCTCTTACAGTAAAAGGATTTATAAAGAAGAACAAGAATAAATAATTTGATGATACAATCTACTTTCCATATCTGAAAATCACAACTGCAGGGGGTTAAATGGAATTATCTGTCCCCACTACCCAAATTAGACATTAATGAATATCCTAATCTAAAACAAATAAAATTTTATAGAATCTCTTTTGTTTTTTTACTAAAGGTTTGCATATCCTTCTCAAGAATATTGTAGAAGGCAATAAATATAAAAATAAGAAAGAAAACCATTATCTGGTAAGAAATCTGCATTTTATGAAATATTTTCACTGCTTTCCAATCTTACAGTAAGCACTAGATTTATGTCCTGGGGTATTTTGCAAACCAGGTAAGCTTTTGAAGCCTCATTATTGTGTAAACATCTGAAAACATTTGCATTGTTAGTAATAAATTTTCATTTGAGCTGCATGAGAATGTGTACCAAAAAAGCAATAACTTTTTCAAAATTTTTTCTTGCAACAGGTTACTACAAAAAGAAACAGTTATTCTTTACTATTATATATTCTATGGAAAAGTATTTAAAATCTGTATCACAGAATTGAGAAGTTTCCTTTGAAAGTTTGAGAGAAAAATAATTTATGTAATTTGCTTTCTGAAATGCAGAATTCTCCAAACACTTACACAGAGTCTTTCTTTCTTTCTTTCTTTCTTTCTTTCTTTCTTTCTTTCTTTCTTTCTTTCTTTCTTTCTTTCTTTCTTTCTTTCTTTCTTTCCTTTCTTTCTTTCTTTCTTTTTTGTTGTTGACACACCACAGGTTTATGAGCCTTTATTAAAATTTAGTAGAAAAGATTAAGTGTTCTGTCTTCTTGAAATATAAATCAAAGTAATTTGGTCCATTCCTCTTTATGCAACTACAGTAGAATTTTCTGTAAATAATCTTTACAGTTATGCTAAAAAACAAACAAACAAACAAACACCTTTATTTCCTTGCGTAACAAACAAGATCAACTCTTAAGCATTTTAACCCTCAAGAACAACCCATTTAAAAACTGTCCTACTCTCCAGGTCTCCATGACCTGGATTCAGTCTCCATAAATTATTTCCAGTTTCTGGAACACTATTATTACACTATATACCTTCGAGTTTTGAAAATATTTTGTCCTCTATCTGGGAAAGCCATTTGCTAATGTTTGTGTGGAATATTACTGTTTACCATTGAGAATTTCCTTTGGACTTCATGTCTTCTCTGAAATCTTCTGATTATTCTACAAGCTATTTGGGTGGAGATCACTACTGTCTTACTTTCTGATTCTTTTATTCTATTATCATGAGATAATGGGCTTTATCACATGGATTTGTAACTATGTATTTAAATGCTCCATTGGAAATAGTGTTCGCATCTATGTATATAAGATGATATTTATTATACATTTGTGTATTATATATATGTGTGTATATTTTTTCCTTGTACTTTTTGAGAACATGAGAATATCATATAATTTATAAATTCTCACTTTCTAGAATAAGGTCCTCCAAATACTAAGTATTCAATGTATGCATGTGGAAATATGCTAAATTTTGAAATGCAAACAAAATTCTGCTATAAATCAAAAAGTATGTAGAATTCAATAGTGCTTTAGGACACTCCTTGCTTCCTACGGAACCAAGAAACCATGGTAGGATGCTCACACATCCTTGTACCCCAAGGAACGTTTATTTCATATACCTCCCCATAATATTATTATTCTCGTGTTCTTGTATTTGTGGGAGGTACTTACTGATTTTATTAGGCTCTATTCCTTCTCTTCTTCTCTTCATAGTATCCCTATCTTTCTTGGGCCCCTTCAATATTTCAGTGTCATATATTTCCTGACTGTTCTAGTACTAACAGATTACTTCTTTCTTTATGTTTCTCCTGCCAATTATCTTTGCAGCAAAACTACTATAATCTCTCTTGAGTAGGTTTCTTATTAAATTACCCATACTGTAAGAACCTTAGGTTTCCATATAACTTAAATATTCCCTCAAATATCTAACAAAATCCCACTGTGTAAATGTCTTCAACAACCTCTGTTGATGAGCTGTGTATGGAGAGAGGAAATAGAAGATGGGTATTCTTTGTTTTTCATCAAGAAGAATGGCTGATTATTTTTCCCATTTTTGTATCCTGTAGCTAATTTTGAAATTCAACAGAAAAAGATGAAGAATTTGCAGTTTCTTTTCTGTTTCTACACATCTGCAGGTGAAGCTATTTTTGTGACAGAGTTCTATAAGAGAATCACACTTGCTGACAACTTGAGACAACTGTTTTCAAGCTTGTAGGTCTCAAAGTGAGTGACTCCAAATAAACACTAACTGGAGGAACTCATGGCTTTGGAGAATTAAAAAAAAAATCCTCCCTCTGTTCTTTGTCTCCCTACTGCTAGAATATCTAAAAGGAAATAATGAAAATTATGCTTAATCCATATAAAATAGAATTTAAAGATATGACAACAATTGTATATGCTCAGTGGTTTTTTGTTTTCAATATGTCCCTTTCAGTGTAGAATATTTTCTTATGGGTCTAATTCTGATGCTTTAAACTATCATTCTATAGGCTGTAACTCTGTATTAACATTACTGTTCTCCTTACTTTCCAAACTCCTTCAGTGTTTTAAAGCTTAACAACCCCCTTCAGTGATTCAAAGTTAACTGGAAAATGAAATGTTTCTTTTCTTCCCCCCTAGATTGAATATTCTTGAATTAAATCATTCACTCATCACAAGCCTTGGATAAATTCAGTGAGGAGGAGAATCATTTCTAGTCTTTATTGATATAGTAGTAATTATAGTATTATAAAATAACATGCTATTAATTCTTAGAATCTACATATCACAAAAGGTTATAATTCCATTGTCTGGCTACTTTTATTACCCTATACCAAGAGCACTATTTATATACATAATATGTCACTTAGGAATTTTAATCTACCACATCTTGCTCATCAGGTAATACAATCTGGTCAGCTCTATTACTTTAATTCATTTTGCTCTATCAAAAAGGACAGAACAAAGATTTACTTGAGTACTTAATGTCTATACAAGTTTGTTTAATACTACAAACTTTATGAATTATATTTGGTTTATGCCCTTTACGATTTTCGTACTAAATCTTATAGTATGAATAATCACTATGTAGCTGCATTTTACAACATTTTAAATCAAAGGAAAACATCTTTGTCATAGAAGAAAAGATAGAAATGTAAAAACTTTGATGACAGATATGTAATATATTTTTAACTTTCTATTTTAATTTTGATAAAAGGAAAATGGAGAAAAGAATATTTTGGAAAAATTTCAATATAAATCATGAAAATTAGTTAAGTTTTGATAATCCATTATAATTACTAGGTCAAAATATCACTCCCCCTCCTTCCTGCCTCTTCACATAGCAGTAAAAATAATCCCACCGGAAAAAAGTTGATCTTGTTCCTCCTCTGATGCAAATTTATCCATGATTACTTTTCATATTTTGAATAGAAATCAAACTACTTTTTATGGCCTATAAGATTTACACAGCACCCTCCCCTTCAATAGCCCAGTCTTACCAGGAATCCTGCTAAGTCAATTTTGCAAGACTCCTCCTTCTACCTTTGATATCTGATCACCCTTGACATCTGCTCAAGTTCCTTAGCCCCCCCACTCTTGATGTTATGTCCTTGGCTTTCCTTTATCTAGAACATTGTTAAGTCAGTTAAGCAAGAATCCGCCACCCTTGATGTCTCCTCTTAGAAATTTTCAGTCCACTGACCCCCTCACCCTGCTCCTTGGCTACAAATCCCCTGCTATTAATATCTTTACTGAATGTGGAGTTAAGCCCAATCTCTCTTCTTAAGCAAAGATTTTTCTACCATTTTTAATAAGTGTCAGAATACTTTTTTTATTAATGCTATCCACCCATTCCATGCTCGCCTTATTCTCCTTCTTGCTCACCATTTTCTCACTCCACTACTATATGTAACTTTCTGTAACAAAAAAAAAAAGTGTTGTCATCTGAACTAAGTGCGCAGGCTGATTCCTCTTGGGTTACTTTCTATCCCACTCTTCTGGTAACAAGATTCTTCTTCTAATAGAGATCTTTCACCTTCAAAGTCTGTTTCATAGGGAGTCATTCCTGATAACCATTCATAAGCTCCCTCTCCAGCCTCCTCTCAACCCCATATATTGTCTTTATTAGTCTCAGATTTTTGCTTGCATTGTTCATAACATTAACAACAGCATATTGGTAATGGATCTTTTCTCTCCCCTCCCCCCATCACTGTACCGGCATGTCATATCCATAGTCTATTTTCTCCTGTACATAGCATATTTCATATTATATAGCAAGGCTTAACAGGTATTATGAAGAACTGTAACAAGTCTGAGATTTTATCCAGCTTAAAAGCTAACAAGCTAATTTTCCCTATGGATGCTGGAAGAAAGCAAAGGACTTTATTACAGCATAGAAATAGCATGCATTCTATATTCACATCGGTTTTTCTTATCCCCCCAAGTCCTGTGGGAGAAACATAGATTTTGGTCCCAGATGGCATTCCCAGATGGGCCCAGACTTCATATGCAGAGGATTCCACTGATGGAGAGAAACATTGATATTTGAGAATTCAAGTCTTCTAGGTTGGACATTTTTCCTATGCACTTGGCTAGATTTTTATGAAGATATATCTTATTCTATTTTACTACACATATGGTGTTTTAGCTAGAATTGATTTATTATTATTATTACCATTATCATTATTATTTTAGACAGGGTCTCACTCTGTCGCCCAGGCTGGAGTGCAGTGGCCTCATCATAACTCACTGCAACTTCAAACTCCTGAGACCAAGACATCCTCCTGCCTCAGACTACTAAGTAGCTGGTTCTATAGGCATGCACCACCATCCCTGGTTAATTTTCCTACTTTTTTGTAGATATGGGGTCTCACTCTTGCTTAGGCTTGTTTCAAACTCCTGGCCTCAAGAAAGTCCTCCTGACTTGGCCTCCCAAGGTGTTAGGAATACGGGCGTGAGCCACTGCACTGGGCCTAGAAATGATGCATTATTATAAGAATTTTTTTTTTTTAGAATCTGTGAAAGATTATATAAAGGAACAATCTGGTTTTCCCTCATGTGTTATCTTAGAAGACTGAATACACAGTAAGGTCAAATCAAAAACTAAGTGGAATAGACAAGATTCCATACTATAAATATGAATATCTTAAAAAAAGAAATTAAGGTATGTGTAATCAATGTGTATTTAAAATCTTTGAAATTATTTTAAGTATGTAATTTCATAAACAAAAGTTTCTTGAAGAATACAAGGACCCTCATATCTGACATTTTCCTATCTCTAATATATGAGTATAATCCTGTCTATTTTTGCATTCATTAGTAAGAATTTATCCACATTTCATTTAGTATCATAATGTATTTTAAAAGTTGATGTGTTTTTTAATTTATTCATCTTAAAATATTATTAAATACATTTTAGTTTGTTATGTAATTTTGAAATATTGACAGCAGTATAAAATTCATATTTTTAAGTCTGTGTTCTTTGGAAGGGAAATACATATGATAAAATCAATATCATATCTTAAATATGTGGTTGTATTTCTTCTTTATTTCCAATAAAATAAAACCATAAAAGAAATGTTACACTTCTGAAAAAGCAACTTTTAAAACACACTATGATAGTAAAAGATAACGAGAAATCATACATTAAAGTTTTTAATTTTTTACGTGTTTGTCAGATTAGTTAAATGCATAAAAATCTACTTACAGTGGAAATTCTGCCTGTTACCATAATTTCATAAACATATATCTCTAATAAATAATTTATATCAATTTCTCATTACTAATAGAATAACAATAGCAGGAAAAATAATTTAAAAATACATCAAAAATAGTAGCAAAAGAGCAACAACCATTACTGTGATGTGACGCTGATGAACATCACCTACTGTTTTTGATTAAAAAAAGAAGAGCTGGAAAATTGTAAGATTTACTGAAAAAATTATCTTAAAAGAAATTTGCTCAAGGTCAGTACTTTATAGGATTAATCCATGCAATCACTTTTCTACCAATATTTTGTTTGAAGTATATGAGTCTGCAATGATTGGAAAGGTCTTTCAGTAATTTTACTGAGACAAAAACTGATCAACTTTTAAAGGAAGACAGTATAATGCAGACTTCTTACAATGCATCATCCTTATTATACAACATAATTTTTTAGTATTTTTAAAAAATACTAGATATTCACTGAAGGAAGAAAATGTGTTGCAATTTTTTTAAAAAAGTGAGGATAAACAACCTTAATAAGAACCATATGTTGGATAAAGCAGATAAGATCATTAAAATATTTATTGTAAGTATACTCATGATCTTAAAGTAAAAGGTTGACCTAATGTGAACATTTGGAAAAGCGAAATAGAAGCCAAATGTAAATTATAGACCTAAATGTATATATGATATAAACATTTCACTGAATAAGCATTAACACAAGATGGAGATAACACAAAAATAGTCGATGACCTTGAAGAGATAGTAAGATAAATAATCCACACTAAAGAACATAGAGTGGAAAAAAAAGAAAATATTTAAAAAATAGAATAATTAAGCAGATCAGTGACCTGTTGGAAAAATGTCAGTAGGTATATTATATATGTAATTAGCATCCCAGAAACAAAGAGATCCAAGTATCCAAATGATTAATGATTGAAATTTTAAAAATTTAGTGAAATACTTAGACCATCAACATACAGATTCATGTAGATCAGAAAACTACAGAATTTATATAAAGAACACCATATCTAAAAAAATTCAATGGCAAATTGATGAAAATCAAATATACAGAATAAAATCTTAGACCCAATCAGAGTAAGGCAAATGACTTAGATGTAATACAATAGATGTCTGATTCTTGATTAGGAGCAGTGGAGGTCAGAAGCCAGGGAAATAACATCTAAAACAATCCTGAAATTACCGTCATCACTTTACAGAAAAAATTCCCTATAAAGTGAAAATAGTCTTCAAAAATGAATATAATAAAGACCTTTTAGGATAAGCAAATACTGAGAAAATATGTTGTCAGTACAACTGCATCATTAAAAACATTTAAAGAATACACTTTAGGCTAAAGGGAGATGACACCAGATTGAAACTCAAATCTACCACCTGATGGAATGGAGAGAAACAAATGTGTAAATAGAGTTAATAAAAATATTGCCAAATAATTATTTATGTAGATTTCAATGTATTGCAACACTTACAAAAAGGATGGTGAGTAGTAAAAAGGAATTTTAATATTATAAGTTTCTTCAATTTTTTAATAAGTGGTGTAATAAATAATCCTACTCAGATAAATAAGGTACGCATATTGTAATACAACCACTATAAAAATCCATGTTATAGTAAAAAATAATAAGTTAAATACTTGTAGGATTGAGGATTTTATAATAATATATGTAAATAGCATATATTATCCGTAAATAATGCTTTTAGAAAAGCATTTTCTCCATTGAGTTAATGTAAGTTCTCTCAACTTATTTGCTTTTAAACAAATATGTAACCATGCAGAGAGATACTCTGTTCACCCAAAGCAATGCCATTTATAAGTAAGCAGCTGAGGCAGCTGTAAGAAATATACTATTTGACAAAGCATACTAATTTTATGACATCACTGAATCCTACCATACAGGCATGTAATAAGTGACTTTGCTAACGTGTAAAAAAATTAAAAATTTGAAATTTTTAAAACATTTAAAAAGCCCAAAAGATTTAAGGAATTTGGATGAGCTGATATTTGGACCCAAAATAGTAAAATAATTTTTTTGAAAATTAAATGTTCTTCAATTTAAGAAATAAAAATGATTTAAACTAAATAAAAAATTCTCATTCACATTATTTCCACTTAGTTCATATTTATTTCTATCCACTGGCAACTAAAAACCTGCCTGAACTAGGTTCTTATTCATTTAGTTACCAGTTTATGCAATATATATGTTTTTCTATGAGATGTTCTGAATTAATTACTTAGTGTTAATTAAAACTTAACTAATGAATTAGACTTTTCACTTGGGTAAACAAATTTATAAGAAAGAGAATCGCACACTATAACCCCCAAAACTTGTTATATTTACAGCTTCCTAAAATATATGCTTTAAGCTTTTGGAATTCCCTTGTATCACAAAACTAGTTAGTAGAATTCAAACAATTCACATTCATTTCTTATGTTAAAAATGTATATACTATAAGGACATAAAGTGTTTATACAAAATTCAGGAAAATTTGGATGAAAATTTCTATAAAACGAACTTCTTTTTAACAAAAGAGAAATAATGAATTAATATAATTCACTAAAAATGTTTTAACTTGCACTTCATAAATAATTAACTTCAATTCTTTCCTTCACTGAGAATGTGTAAACAAAATCCTAGTGGCAAGAAAGTGGTTATATAAAAAAATAAATAACTCTGCAATATAATAAGAGTTGTCCAAAAAGTATCCAGCTATGAAATTGTTCTCATTATATTAAAAATGGCTGGATACTTTCTGGACAGCCTTCATATAGCCATTCATAGATTTGAGAAGCTTCTGTTTTGTTTTGCTTTTTAGCAAATATGAATCATTTGGTATTTAATTTCATATGATAGCAAAATAGAACTTTCTGATTTTAATAAAATGGCTTAAAAAAAGGCTCAGAAATTCTGTGGACATCAAATATCTTTTAAAACACAGTACTTTTATGAACTTAGTGTAAATGAATCAAAACCATATGGCAGCCATTTCCTTCAAATGAAATGCACATGTTGAAAACACAAAAGAAGAAAGTCCTGAGCAGAACTCCTATAAATGTAGCTCTCTGGATTTCTGAAGTTGAGAACTAGTTATTTTTCCTAGTACTGAGGAAATACGGAGACATGAAGAGCTGCTGCTGTACATTCTGGAGTGAAGATGGGCTTGCTAAAGACTGGCAGAGCAATGGATGTGAATTTTCAGTGTTTTAATTTCATCAAATAGCTTTCTTTAAAGATCGTGTCTCTATAAAAGAAGTGTTTCCAGACATTTTCTTCTTTCTAGCAAAACTATAATCAGGACGTGAAATGCATGATGTGAGCATAATTTGGAGTGATAAAGATATTCAGAATAGGATGCTCCCTTAATATTACAGGATATAAAATTTAGAAGAAAAGGCTATTATATAATTTTTCCTGTGATTAGTTTTTTTTTTTTTATTTTGTGAAATGAATGCCTCTAAACACACACTTCCTAGTTTATTCCATCCCAAATGAATGTTTTGAAAGTGTTATCGTAATATCAAAATATGCATCGGTTCTTAGGACTCTCCACATTGTTTCCTCCCAAACAGAATAGTTTTCTGACATATATTATGCGTTCAGTTTAACACATGGGATTAAAACATAAATTACTTGTGATTAACAATTTACAACTTTCCACCACCACCTATTTTTCTTGAAAGAAAATGTTAAATGTTCTTGTTCTCTTTAGCCTGCCCTGAAAAGTTTTGCTTTGCCAACTATGGAATTTAATTTTGAACTCCACCATTGAGAAGGAGGGAAGCAGGACTGGCTCTATACTTTAAGAGGCCCAGTGCAAAATGAAAAAGTGTTAAGATTTCAGGGTGGTGACAGCAGAGCATTACATCAAGTGTGGCACTATGGTAAATGTAGTGCCTTGTGAGAGAGGTGGCATGTCTCTGAAGCCAGACTGGAGAGAAATCAGGGACAATGACAAGTGACTGATTTTAGAGAGATTTCTTAAAGAGTGATCTGTATGGGACTTTTGTAAAATATAAAGGTGAAGTAAGTGAAACAAAAATTTATAATCACCATGTAATACTTTTTAAGAAAGAAAATTCAAAATATTTTACTTATTTTTTAGTATGAAGTATAGTTGCTGGACTGCTAGCCTTGATCACAATATCCCTGTAGGACTGAACAGGATATTACTTCATATATTATACAATAAAAATATCTTCAACATAAAATAGTTTTGAATTTTATGCCAAACTATTCTCAGAATTATCACAATTGTTCATTTTGCATTTATTTGTAAATGTTATTGAATTCGATTTTATATTATACATCGAAATATATAATTAGAGATATATTTTCTCTTTCTACTGATTACAAGACATATATGACTTAAACTATGATGTAGTTTAAATTTCAGGTCTTGTTCAATCCCTCTTATTTTGGGTGTTTCTGAGTGTGTTTATCCATGTTTACTTTCCTTACATCTTATCCCACTTAATACTACTAAAATAAAACACACAAAGAAGTTACTGGATAGGTGCTATTTTAGAAGATGAAATTGCTGGACAATGTGCCATGAAAAACATTGAGTTGCATATAAAATATCAAGCTATTTCTTACATTAGGAAATGCAAAATAGGTTTATTTTCCATAGCCTATTCTTGACTTGGTAACCAACTTACCCAATACCATACCAACCAATTTAAAATTCTATTAGTATAAATATCCTTTTTAGAGAGTATCTCAAAATAGTTATTTGAAATTATATAAGTTGTTTCACTCTACTTCTGCCTCCATGAATGGGTATTGACAGATACACAACATCTGTGGGAAAAAAAATCAAAGCCAGAAAATCATTACAGTAGTTTACCAAACAAAGGGGGCCAGAACCAAGTACATATTTTAGGGTACAGAACCAGAAAGAACAAGGAAAAGAGTCAGGAGAAGGGAGGTGGAGCCAGAATAGGTACATACTAGGTAACAATGAATCTCCAAAATATCAGAACTTGCTTTGGGGAACTGAAGTGGTTGAAACATGACAAGTAAAAGATATCTGGCCTGTTCATTTACACACACACCCACCCACCCACACACACACACACACAATCTCAGTTTTTTTTATAAAAATATAAATTGAGCATGCTATTGCAACAATTGAGGCTAAAATACGTGAGAAAAAAGACAAAGTTATAGTTGCATAATCAACCATAAATTAGTACCCTAATGGCTTGACATATGAATGTCTACGTAACTGAATTCCTAGCCAAGCTACACGTATCCCAGGCCATGTAACTTGACGTGACATTTATTGAACAGGCTTCAGAATCTTAGTCGCCTGCCTGTGAATCCCATGTCACCTTAGAATGTCTCTTTTAGGCCACCAATGGAGGTCCTAGATTTTTTAGGTCAAGGAACAAAGATATCTGTTCAAAATCACGTTTGAGCAAAATAAAAGTGTTTCTGTATTACCCTAATGTCTTCCAACCAGACTTTCTATATTGGTGTTTGTTCTATTCATGTCTATTGCTTAGGTCATATGGGCATATTAAATTAGATTCCTTTATCCATGGCAAGAAAAATCTTAGTGCTATCTACAGCTATCTACAATGTTCATGAGTGGAGCTAATACATACATAATGAGTGAGATGTGTACCATCTGGGGGATGGTCATGATGGAAACTCAGACTTGTAGGGGGGAGGGGAGGAAAGGGCATTTATTGAAACCTGAAAATTTGTACCCCCATAATATGCCAAAATAAAAAAAAAGCAATGTGAAGGTGTGTCAATAAATTCTTATTACTTATTAATTTATTTGAATTTGAAAAATTTTTATATAGAGATAGTTATAAGATGTAGAACTAGAGCCCAATTGTAGGGATTGGGGGAATTACAGCATTGCAGATGAGAAGATAATTTAAGACAATGTGCCATCACCCCTCAATTTTAATATACATGATATGTGCTATGTGTTTACTTTGTGCATAGGCTCTCAAGGAAATCATTTTGAGTCTTGAAAATATGGTACTCAATGTTTAATTATTAATTCTCTGACAGAAATATGTAGTATGATTTAGTGTATAAATTGCATATTATAAATAAAAAGCAAAGAAAAAATATAGTCATTTGCATACTGCCTAATTTGGTCTAGATACTGTGGTATAATTTTTATTATGCATAATTGTTAGGAAAAAATGATGTATTTAGGTTTTGACAAATTCTTTATATAATTAGAAATATTTAAAATTTTGAGTATATGATACTAAGAGTGAAAGTTCCATGTTATATCCTGTGGCACATGGAGGTTAACTTATTTTTACAATTTCTCATAGCTAGTTGTGATAGCTAATGAATTCAAACATGACTCATTATTACTGCCAAAATCAGTTATTCTCTGTTATGTCATTTAGAATTCACAACAAAAAGTGAACCATGAGTACAATCTGAATTTTCAGTCATTTGTTTTAAAGTCATAACTTCTACTGTGAAGGTTTGCCTTCTTCTTACATTTTTATTCTTTTATTTTCCCCATTATTAAGGTATAATAAACAAAAAAACCTGTATATTTGTGTTATTTGAGATGATGTTTTGATATATACACATCTTATGAAATGAGTCAATCAAGAGGTTAACATATCTATCATTTCACTTTTTTGTGTGGTGAGAATATTTAAAATCTAAACTCATAGCAATTTTCAAGTATATAATATTATTATTGACAATCACTATGATATAAAAGAGAGCTCAAGCACCTATTCATCCTAACTTAAACTTTGTAATATTTAACCAATCTATCCCTATTTTCTATATTTGTCCTCACCCTAACCCCCAGCAACCACCATTTAATCTCTACTTTTATGAGTTTGCCTTTTTTAGACTTCACATATAAGTGAGAGCACGTAGTTTTTGTCTTTCTGTGGGGCTTCTTTCACTTAGTGTTTAAGGTTGAGTATGAAGTTTCCATTGTGTATATGTATCACATTTTCTTTGTCCATTCATCCAATGGAGGATGCTTAGGTTGATTCCATTGTTGACTATTATGAATAGTGCTGCAATAAACGTGGGAATGTAGATATCTCTTCCACACACTGCTTGCATTTTTGTATATGCTCACAGTAAGTGGGATTGCTAGATTACATGGTAGCTCGATTTTAATTTTTTGAGGCATTTCCATACTGTTTTTCATAATGGCTGTACCAATTTATATTCCCACCAACAATGCACAAGTGTTTCCTTTTCTGAAAACCCTCATCAATGCTTGTTATCTCTTATATTTTTCATAATAGCCATTTTAACAAATATGAAGTGATATCTCATGTGATTTTAATTTGCATTTCCCTGAAGATTAGTGATGGTGAGCATTTTTTCATGTACTTGTTGGCTATTATTATGTCTTCTTGGAGAAATGTCTATTGAGGTTGGTTGCCCATTTTTTAATCTGGTTATTTGTGTTCTTGTTATTGAATTTGAGTTCCTTATAGTTCCTTATACATCTTAGATATTAACCCCTTTTCAAATGTATGGTTTGCAAATATATTTTCCCAATTCTACAGCTTGTCTCTTCACTCAGGCGATTGTTTTCTTTGTTATACAGAAGCATTTAGTTTGATGCAATTGAATTTTTCTATTTTAACTTTAGGTGTCTGTGTTTTGGGGTCATATTAAAAAAAAAGTGACTGCCCATACCAGTGTCAAGAAGGTTTTTTGCCACTTATCCTTCCAAAAGCTTTTCAGTTTCAGATCTCACTTTTAAATCTTTAATCCATTTTAGTAGATTTTTTTATACGATTGTGAAGTAGGGGCCAAATTTCATTCTTTTGCATGTAGATATAGGGTTGTCCTAACATCGCTTATTAAGGAGATTGTCCTTCCCCATTGCATGTTTTTGGCTCTTTGGTAAAGAATAATTGACTGTAAATGTGTAGATTTATTTCTGGGCCCTCTATTTTGTTCCATTGGTCTACATGTCTGCTTTTATGACCGTGTTATACTGCATTATTAGTATAGATTTTAAAAAATGTTTTGAAATCAGGTATTGGAATGGCTTCAGCTTTGTTCTTTTTACTAAAGATTGCTGTGGCTTTTGGGGGTCTTTCTCTCCCTTGCTTCCTCTTTCACTATATAACCTCTGCACATATGTACACAGGCTTTCCTTTACCTTTCATCATGAATAGAAGCATTCTGAGGCCCTCATCAGATGCAGATGCCAGCACTGTGCTTCCCTACAGCCTGTAGAACCATAAGACAAATAAACCTCTTATGTTTATAAATTGTCGAAACTCAGATATTTCTTTATTAGTGACACAAAGGGACCAAGACACTAGAAAAGAAAATATGGTGGAAAAACTGGACACTGAGGCTCTTTCCTCTAGGAAAACATTTAATGGAATTAAAAACTTAATATGTGTTGTTGAGTTCAGATGGTAGTGAAGCAATGACAAAAAGAGGAGATATAGGAATAGGAAAGAAAAACTGACAGTGATTAACAGAATGCTATCAGCCCTAGGTTTGGAGAAATATCTTATTAGCCTGAATGACTGGAAAAGTAGTGATAGAATTGTACAAATTAGGATGATCAGAATAGTAATTAGACCTTATTCTCTCCACTCCATCTTTAAGTGGCTTGGAACACTTTGAATTCAAAGTGACAACACCTTAAGGTACAAGTGGAAATCTCTAACGAGCATTTTGAATGGCAGAGGAGAATGAGAGATGCTGAGTGTGGAGTCGCTCATGGATAAATTACTCTAGAAATGAATATTTGTATTATAATATGAGTTTCTCATTAATAATTAGAAAGAGAAAATTATGTTTACGGCCCACAGCACTAAAACAACATGATCAGAAACGTAAAAGGAAAATTTGAGAAAGGCATGGGTAGAGATTATGAGGCAGTCTGTAGAGTCAAGTTGCCTAGGTTCCAATTCAAACTTAGAATATGATCTTGTATAGATTACTCAATGTCTCTGCATCAGTTTTCTCAGTCCTAAATTGAAGATAATATTAGCAAGTATTCCATGGAGTTGGGATTAGGCTTAAATGCTTCAATACTTAATAGCGCACAGAACAGCGTCAGCCTCATGGAAAAGGCTCATGATACCTCCTTTACACCAAAAAAAGTGACAAAAATTTCAAAGGAGGAAATGCATTCAATAAAGTTGGCAGATCAGAAAAACCACACTCAAAGATAGTTTTCATTAACTCATACTCCAAACAAACTTTTATCTTACTTTTTGAAAAAGAATGGCAAAGCAACATAATTGGCAATGGCAAGTAATGAGTGGATAGGAGTGGATAATAATTTTAATATATAAGACAGTAAGGAACAATATTCACAAGGATCTTTTAATATATATTTCCATAACACAGTTTTCTCAGTTCTTTTAACAAGGTATACCATAAATGTTCATTTAATTTGGTGCTTAAAGAAGGGGTAATATAATACCACTATATTTTCTGGTTTTAGGTGAGAGGACTTACTGATTAAGCAAGCTGGATATATACTGACCTGGTAACCTGATTTTGTGAATTTAAGGAATGACCCCTTCTTCTTCTCCTGCTTATGGCAATTGACTCATGTTATAAAATTTGTAAATCACCTATACAAAAATATGAAGGGAGTAAACACTTCTTGAATAAACACTATTGACAAGACATCAACAATTGCTTGCCAAGAATGTATATTCCTGTAGGGAAGATAAAATAAACCATGTACATATTAAGTAATCATCACACATTTAGTTAAGAGCTTGGCAGTAATGAGGTATCTTAAGCATATGTATATGTATATATAATTTGCAAAGAAATGTTTAAAAAATGTAAAAGAAGAAGGAAACACTTCATGTTTTAAAGTGCATTCCAGATAATTTTGACAGAGCATATGAGTCTTAGTTTGATCTCAGAGGTAGGATTGTATATGATCAGACAGAGAAAAGAAGTGGAGATTGTCCAGGTGATAATATGACATCCTCTGGATTTTTGCAGAGGAGTGTTTTGACAAAAATAATCTTCTCTTATTCATCTAACTATATGAGACAAATATAAAAATTACATTTATATATATAAAACTCCACATACACTTTTAAATTGGCACTGCACTCCTTATCAAAGTAAGAACACATCCTAATGACTTTCATTAGTCTATAATATTAAAACAAAATCAAGTGCAGTCTTAGAAATAAAAAAACCACACACATAGACATTTATTTGCCAGAAATATGCTAAAAAGCTGAAACATAAATTTGAATATATTAAAAGTTTAAACCTAATCATTGCAAATCACCACCTCATATGATCTCAAGAAAAGCTAGCTTTTGCCATCTTATGCTGGAGAATTTCATAGTGGCAATAATAATGTTTTATTCTTGACTCATAAACAACTAAGATGAGTTGCTGCTGATGACATTTTTGTATTTTCTATAAACTGGCACTGGAAAATATTTCTATTTAATTTAAATCTAATGGAACATAAACTCATTTAGTACTGTCAAAATCTCATTATTTGGTTTGGCGCAAAACTAACTGCGATTACCACCGACCATATTTGTATATTTTAATTGCTATTTATCTCAAAAGTTTCAACTATGTATAAAAACAAAGGAAAGCAATTAAAATATCAGCAAAGGTTGGCAGAACAGAGTATATAGCAGTTGTCAGCAATAAACTATTAAATACAGTCAGTAATGGGAAAATACGTCATGGTCCAGCAATCCTGAGAGAAGAGGGAAAGTGTAATAATTGTCCTCACAAATTAAGACTGCTGAGAAATTTCAATACTGTTTAAAGTTTATTTATATCCAACATGCAGACTCATACATGTTTGTGTAAGTGTGTGTACATACACACACTTTATATATATACATATATATATTTAATATTGGCTATTCCTTAATATTTTTAGGCAGCTCATTTGACATAGTCACATTTTCAATAATAAATTGAACAATAATTATAATAATAATAAATTTACAATAGAAACTGCTATACTCCTTCGATCTCTGGCAAACTTCCCAAATAGGCTAAGTCTGTGGGGTAGCAAATAGCAGTAATTGGAATTCCACCTCTTCATTTTTGACTCACATCTAATTATTAATTATTGATCTTCATTTCCATAGGTAAGATTTCTGAGCAAGTACCTTGGGGAGTTGAAACTGTGTTCATAATTTCATTTATCCTATGTCCATCTCTTCCACACACAAACATTTTGTTTATAGACTGGCAGCTCTCAATGATAAAAGGGAAGTTATACCAAGGAGGTGATGTGATTATGGTATTGTTTCCCAGAAAATACATGCGGTTCCAAAACTAGTCAATTTTTCTTAGGAAAGGCAACACTGTGGCCACCTTCCCTTATCCCCAAAGTTAGGGTTGGCTAATAGAAAAATTCAGTGTTTTATGTGGTTCCAGAGTTGAATGAGTTACTATCAGTGGATAATACTATTTGAATAACTGAGATGACAACAAGAGGTTGTATCAAATGTATTCTAAAACTGTACTATAAGATATAATGCCAGTCTGTTTCCACAAAACTGTAGCTCCTGTGCTTGTTCACTTTGTGTCTTTTAGATTGCTTGCCATACTTTCCAACTGGAATTGTAAATACAAATTTAAAAATATGGAAGTTTAAACTCAAGGAATAGAAAGAATAATTCAAAACTGGAGAAATCCTAAAGCTGATCTCTCCAATGTCTCTCCATTCTGCCATCCCTGTTATCTGTTGTAACTGGGTCATATTTTCTATCAATCCTGAAATGAAATTGGGTCTTACAGGGCAACAGGAAAAATTTAAACACCTGTTTATTGAAAGCACATACTATAATAAGATTGGAGAAAGAGAGTCTATTATTTGCATTGAATGAATAAAACAGATATGTAAGTTTAGATCCCACCTGCATCACAGTGTCACAGAATTGTAAACTCTTTCGTTAGCATCACAACAGTTTACTCCATAAAAAATTCAAAACATTTTACAAGAATACATGTGGAACCATTGATAAATAAAAAAAAATGAATGGGTGAGAATATTTAGAAAAATAAAAAAAGGAAAGGGAAAATAAAATCAGAGTAAGTCTAAAAATTAAAATGCATGTTGTAACAAAAGTGAAGCATATTTTGGCTTTAATTATCAATAATTTGAGATGATTATAGTGAGATAAATTAATTTTTCAGATAAGGCACAATTTTTAATGGTGCTGAAAATTGATTCATTCACTTTTTTATTTATTCATTAGTTTGGTCATTAAATGAAGGTATGGTGAGACCAGAGAAACTTCTGTCACGTGCCTGAAGAAGACATAAAATATACACGATATAATATGATGTTACATAGAATAATATAATACCATGAACAATGCTCAGGGAAATATTCTAGTTTGAAACTAGTAATTAATTCTATAGAGCTCTTCCCTGTAACACTCATTAACAGGAAACATGGAAAATCAGTTATAATTTAATAAAAATAAATGATGTGCCCATCATTCAAATAAAGTGGTTAATTCCAGTTTTTAAATTGTCTGTAATAATGGATCCCAGCTAAACCTCAGGTAATAGTAGCACTGAATGCTAATTATGGAGGATCTTTCTAAGGTGGCTAAGTGGGGACACAGAAATGACAAATTTAAACTTTACAATCAGCATCAGCATGTTAAAAATAAAGGAGGTGCCTTATTATATTTACTTTTATCTGTTTTATTTATTGCCTTATTTTCCTTTAAATGCTGTCCCTTCTCCTAAACTTTCTTCATTTTATTGTCTTTAATTTACATTTTTATTTTGTTTTATTTACAAAATTAGTATTTTTCTTTCACATGCATTTTAATTTTATTTAAACAGCATCTCAACTCATTTTTTCACTAATACTATGTTTAGATGTTCTATATATTTTTTATTGACTTAGTAAAAAAATTGAACCCTTCACAAAATTTCCTTTATTTTTGAACATATTTACTTAAAAAAATCAAGACACTGTGTATTTTTATATTTCCCATTTTACCTTGAGGCAATGGATAACTCTTTCATGGACTGGATCTGTTCCATGATGGTTGCTCATAAAACACTGGATTTTGGGATACATTACTGCATATCATTCAGTCAATTCTCTATAAATGTACTTGTGTTAGCTAAATGTTTGATAATTATGGTCCAGACATAAATATAATAGTCAAGAGCACTTGATAAATAATAATTAATTATGCTACTAGATTAGCAAAGCCAGATTTTTAAAAAGTGAGTTACTATGATCATGATATTTGAAAGCTGAGGAGCCTACCAATATCAAAGGAGCAATAAAGATGCCACTCACCAGCCTACAAATGTGGAATAACCACAAACATAACTGAGATTTCCTTTGTAAATCAATTTTAGATTCACTTCAACATATACTGGAAAAGATAGTCAAAGCCCCAGAGGGATAGAGTGTGGTAAATGGCTGCCATAAACACGTATCTTGGAATACTTTTAAAGCAGATGGAACTAAACTCCTTTTATTCATTAAAAGTAATATCAAACAATCATGACAGCTCAGTAAAGCAGCAATAGAAAACTCAGCCTTGATCTATGTAACTTCCCGGTGTTAAATTAAAAAATAAGCAGGTTGTAAATTATGTAGCTACATAACTGATAATTAACTCTATGATGTAAAAGCTGAGGAAATCTTAAAGTATAGGCTCATTTAAAGATGTTTTAACTGATGATTTTTTTTTTTTTTTTGATCTGTGATTGTTCTGACATTGGTATGCTAGGTAATTATTTATCTCTCATATATTTCAACTGCCAAATCTTTGGATTGCTATTGTTTAAGTTTTTCCTCCATTCTTAAAGCAAGTATGCAAAAACATGTTATTCAGGCATATTGTATTATTTGACCCAAACATCTATGTCTTCATAAAATAAAAACAAAGCTCAATTAAAACAGAAAATGCAATTAATCCATTTCAGCATAAATACAAATACAGGCAGTAAATGGACACTACAGATTTGCAACTCCAGCCACCCAGACCACAACCCAGTTATAGGGTCATTCATAACTTACATTCTGAAGTGTAAGTGTCCTTACATTTACAGAACAGACTCTTCTGGCAGAGTGTGTCTTGATGCAGAACTGTTTAACTTTTTTAGCAATTAGTCAGTAATGGTGGGGTTTCCAGCCATTAGTGTCATGGTTATTGACAGATGTTTTTGAGATTTAAGCATATTACTTCCACCAAAACACAATGCTGTTTAAACCTGGTACTGCATCTTGGTGATTGGTTTATACAGTCTGGGTTTTCATGCTTGATTTTCCATCACTATCCCAATTGCTTTAAGTTGGACTTCTTGCCTGCCTTCTCCATTTTCATTTTGCCTGTTATTTAAAAAAGACACATAAGTTCGGAAATTATATCCTCCCCCATGTAAATGATTATTTATTTATATGTTAACTGCCTTCATATATAACTTCATATTTGCCTATCAATAATATTTTAAAGAAATAGTTGCTATTTTCTCTGATAGAAAATAAATTCATTGCCTTAGTAAATAGATGGATTATATTCTCATGCTGTCATAGAATAGGCTTGCTTAAAACTAGAAATATTAAAATGTAACAACTTGCTGGCATTTTGTTCTTCTGCACTTTTCTTCTAACAAGTTATCCTTTCCTTTAATTGGGACATCTCTTTCTCTCTTTCTCTGTCTCTCTCTCTGTCTCTCTCTGTCTCTCTGTCTCTCTCTGTCTCTCTCTCTTTCACAGACAAACACACTGCAGTCCCCAAACCCTGGGCTGTGGACCAATACCAGTCTATGGCCTGTTAGGAACTGGGGTGCAGAGCAGGAGGTGAGCAGTGGGTGACCAAACAAAGCTTCATCTACTTTCTATTGTTCATATCACCACATAAGCTCTGCCTTGTGTCAGATCAACAGAGGCATTAGATTCTCATAGGAGCATGAACCCTACTGTAAACTGTGAATGCATGGGATCTAAGTTGCACACTCTTTATGAGAATCTAATGCCTGATAATCTGAAGTGGAACTGAGGTGGTGATGCTAGTGCTGGGCATCAGCTCAAATACAGAATATCATTAGCAGGGAGGTTTGACTGCACAATAAATGTAATTCACTCGAGTCATCCTAAAACTATCTACCCCTTCACCCCCTAGTCCATGTAAAAATTGTCTTCCACGAAACTGGTCCCTGATGCTAAAAATGTTGAGGACTGCTTCAAACATACAAACACACACATACATACACACACACTCTCTGTATTTCTCTTTCTCTCTCTCTCTCTCTCTCTCTCTTCCGCCCCCCCCCCCACCCCCCCGCCAAAAGACACAGCCACAGGCTATTTACTTACCACTGGTGCCATAAGTATGTTTATGACAGATGATCACAAGTTTTCATTTTATGCTATATTTGTAAATATAAAAAACCCATTCCTGGGGGTAATATAACATATAGAACTATTGTTAATTTCAAAGATTATAGAGAAAAGTGCTGGAGCCTGCTAGGGATCTCAGGGAGGAAAATCAGAAAGCAGAATAGAAAGAGAATAAAGGAAAAAAGATATCAATAAGGATAAAACCCAGAGAGGCTCAGAGCCCAGTGAAAGGGTAAGGAGGAATCCCTCTTTCCCTGCCACAATCCTTCAGTGATCAGGAGGCTACCAAGTTATTTGGAGGCTTTCCCATCCCCATAAGCGTACACCTCACTACAACAACCACAGAATTGTGGGGAGAACTTGCATGATGATCCCAGAGCTTAGACATTCCATGCAGGGCTCCCCTTCAAGGAGGGTGATTCAAGAGGTAAGAGAGCCATCTTTCTTCTGTTCAGATGCTTATCACTCTCCACCCCTTCCTCACTCACTGCAATTGGAAGAGCATTCTGAGCCAAGAAGTTGACAAGCAGCTGCCTTCTCCCCAAGCTGGCACATACCCCAGTCTAAGGGTTCCACAGAGAGTGAGGCCCATGCCTCCCCCCTTGAGGACCTACAGTGGGCCTGGGGTGCTCAATCTGGGACCTTCCTGACTGCCAGTATTTCCTGTAGACACACACCAGTGGGTCAGATATGCAGGCCAGATCCAATGCCCCCAGACTCCAGCAGATTGCTAGGAAAGAAAGTGGGGATGTTTGGAAGTTGGACTTAGGAGATAAGAGAGCCCATGCAGGGAGAACTGGTAGGAAAACACTCTGTGGTTTCAAGATATTGCAATCTGGAAGAACATCCATACACCCCCTTGGAAAGGGGCACTGTTGAACTAGGGTGGGTCCTCTTGTTGGGAAGATCCCAGCTGGGGGCACCATAGCAAACAAGCATGGTACAGTTAGGTGCCTGGACCACAGGTGACTTGTGGCCCTTCTCCCACAACCAACCCTCCAGGTCTAGAGAACCTGCCTTTACTCTCCTCCCAGCCACTACCCCTAGCAGCTGGGAAAATAAACTCTGATCCCTGCCCAGGCTTTGCAAAGTCTTCCAGGTTCACACAATCTAACCAGCTTTGTTCCTCAACCCACTTCTGCTGAGGTGGGGTCCAAACAACCACCTGTGAACTACAGGGCCCCTCCCAAAGCCTGGGACATTCAAATACTCCACCTGAGGAACAAGAGCTTATCAGATAAGAGAACATCTCAGCAGCTGGCTTTCTCTAGCAAGCAACTACTTACAGGGAGAATAACTCAATAGCTCATTATACCATCTGCTAACTCAATCAAACATGGTGTGGCTGATTCTTATTCAGAAGTATCACCTACTATCTTGAAAATTAAGCTTGGGGTCCCAGTACAATTGACAATGTTGGGAAAAGGTGAAGGCAGCAGGACAGAGACAACCCAAGGGGAAAATTTTCTTAGGAAAGAAAGAAAAATAATAGGCAGCCCAATCTGTAAGTGGTACCCCTGTTCTACTGCAGACCTCTGTGCTGATCTGGGAGCTGCACAGAGTCTGTGCTAAGACATTCCACCAGAGAGCAGGTGCAGTAGAGAATGATGCCTGCCAATTCTAGACTTCTGAAACTGAAACATCCTGATCACTCTGTCATACATAACCAGGTCCACTAATGACCCAGTCATGTAACAGTAAACTTTGTATCACCCAGCCTGGCCCAGGAGGGAACAGATGCTCCTCTGTATCATGCCCTGTGACTGAGTGCCAAGCACAACTTCTTTTCAGTGTGGGAACCAATCAGAGAAGGAGCCTCAGGCACAACTTCAGAAGCCTTGGGTGAATGACTCAGTGGGCATTAGGAGATGGGGGAGAACCTCGGCTGACCAGAAGCTCTGGCCCACCTACCTGTACCCTGGGCTACTGAGATGAAGTCCCAATATACAACTAGGCATCAGCAATCCCCACACTGGTGGCATAGCCTCCCATATAAGTGGCTCTGGCCCTAAAATCCCCAGAGCCAGCTCTGAAGCTCTCACCATTCCTGAGTCTGAGGTTCTGCCCCTGTAGCTCTTGGGTTCCCATTGGGCCTACAATTCCACCCCTGAGACTCCAGAGTGATGACTGCTCCCAAAGACCACACAACTGAGTTACCACCACTACCATTGGGCTAGCAGAACCTCCTTGAGTTCCAGCACTTCATTCAGGACCTCACAACCCTGAGTAGCCATCACTCCTGGACTTAGTTTGAGAAGTTCTTAGCAAAGGAAATCAGGTGCTCTGCAATATTATCAACCTGGAGTTAAAAGAAGAGGAGCCAAATGAGAAGAAACCAGCAAAAGAACACTGGCAACATGAAAAAACAAAATAGTTCCATACCCCCAAAGGAACACAATGGAGCTACAGTAGTGGACTCCCCCAAAAGAAAATTGCCAAAATGACAGAAATGGAATTTAAAATACAGATGGCAAATAAAATGAGTGGAATTGAAGAGAAAGCTGAAAACCAACAAAAAAGAAGGCAAAAAAATATTTCAAGAAATCTATGAAAAAAATGAAAAAGTCACTAGAGAGCTAGCTAACATAAAAGGAAATAATTGAACTTAAAGAAATAAAAGAGTCATTTAGAGAATTTCACAATTCAGCAAAATGTTTTAACAACAGGCTAACTCAAAGAGAAGAAGGAATCTCAGAGTTTGAAGACAAAGTTCTCAAGATAACCCAATTATTCATAAAGGCAGAGAAGAGTATAAAAAAAGGCCAACCAATCACTGTGGGAGATACTGAACTATGCGAAGTGAACTAACTTTTGAATTATAGGTATCCCTGAGGGAGAAGAAGAAAGAGTAAAAAGCATGAAAAACCTATGTGAAGAGATTATTGAGGAAAACATCCTGGGTTTCGCCAGAATTTTAGACCTACAGAAAAGAGATGGATATCAAACAGTGGGAATATTCGTAGCAACTATGTCATCTCCAAGACACAACCTGGCTGAAGTGAAAATGAAGGAGAAAATTCTGCAAGCAGTCAGATGGAAGCATCAAATAACGTATCAGGCTAACTGCAGACTTCTCAGCACAAATCTTATAAGCCAGAATGATTGGGGCCCCAGATTCAATTGACTTAAAAAAAACAACTGCCAACCTATTAATAAAATGTTGTATCCTGCAAAAATAAGTTTTACAATAGATGGAAAAATTAAGTCTTTTCCAGACAAATGCTAAGGGAATTAGCCACGACCAAAACTGCTCTGCATGAAATATTCAGATTAGTGCCATACACAAACCAGTGCAACAGATACCCACCAGCATAAATTCACCTGAAAAAAAACAAAACCTCACAACTCCTATAAAACAATAGAACAAGAGGTAAAACAAACAATAAGGGACTACCCAATGATGCACAAATCAGTATTCCACATATCAATGATATCAATTAATGTGAATGGACTGAATGTACTTGTCAAAAGACATAGGCTGCTGAATGAATGAAAAGAACACAACCCAAGTATCTGCTGTCTTCAGGTAATATAGCTAAACAACAGGGATTCAAACAGACTTAATGTGAAAGGATAGGGAAAAAATATTCCACACAAATGGAAACCAAAGAAAGCAAGTGTAGCCATTCTCATATCAGATAAAATTGACTTTAAACCAAAAAAGGTAAAGAAAGACAAAGAGGGTCATGATATAATGGTAAAGGGAGCTAAATATATATGTGCCCAATGCAGGAGTTCCCAGATACATAAAGCAAATCTTACTAGAGCTAAGCAAAGAAATAATCAACACCATTGTAGTCACTGGGGATTTCAGTATCCTACTGACAGAGCTTGACAAATCATCAAAGCAGAAAATAAATAAATAAATAATAAACTTAAACAAAACTCTGAATCAAATGGACCTAACAGTCATTTATAGAGCATTCTATCCAAAAACTACAGAATACACATTCTTCTCAGCAGTACATGGGACATTCTCCAAGATTGATCATATCTTAGGAGACAAAACAGGCCTCAACAAATTAAAAAAAAATCTAAATTATATTATGTACCTTGTTAGACCACAGCAGAATAAGACTAGAAATCAATCACAAGAGAAAAACACAAAACTACAGAAAGTCATTGTAATTAAACAACCTGCTACAAACGACTGTTGGTCAAGAATGAAATTAAGATGGAAATCAAAAACATCTTTGAGCTTACCAACAAAAGGGAAACAAGTTATCAAAATCTATGGGATATAGCAAAAGCTTTCCTCAAGGGAAAATTCATAGCCTTCAATGAGTACATCTAAAAGACAGAAAGATTACAATTTAACAACCTAATATCACACCTCAAGAAACAGGAAAAAAAAAAAAAAAAGAACAAACCAAAGCCAGCACGAGCACCAGAAAAGAAATAATGAAGGTAACAGTAGAACTAAATAAACTGGAAAACAAACAAACAAAATACAAAGGATTAACAATACAAAAAGTTGGTTCTTCAAAAATAAACAAAATTGACAGACCACTTGATAGATTAACCAAGAACAGAGAGAAAGGACCCATATAAACTCAATCTAAGGTGAAAAAGGTAACATGCCAGCTCATACTGTAGAAATGAATAACATCATCCATGAACCCTACATAAATCTCTATGCACATAAACTAAAGAAGATAGAGGACATGGACAAGTTCCTAGACACACACAACCTCCTAAGACTCAAGCAGGAAGAAATAGATTTCCTGAACAGATCCAACCATGAACAGTGAGATCAAATCAGTAATAAAAATCCTTCCAACAGAAAAAAAAAGCTATGGACCAGATGGATTCACACATAAATTCTATCAAACCTAAAAATAAGATCTGGCAACCTAATATAGAAAACATTCCATAATAATGAGAAGCAGGGAACCCTCCTAAACTCATTCTGTGAAGCCACTGTACCAAAGCCAGAAAAGGACACACAAATAAAACTACAGACCAATATCCCTTATGAATTTAGAAGCAAAAATCCTCAATAAAATATTAGCAAACCAAATTCAACAGCACATCAAAACAATAATCCACCAGGATCAGGTGGGCTTCATCCCAGGGATGCAAGGATGATTCAACATACATAAATCAATAAATGTGATTTACCACATAAACAAAAGCAAAAACAAAGACTACACGATCATCTCAATAGATGCAGAAAAAGCATTTGACAAAATCCAGTGCCATTTCATTCTAAAAACCCTCAACAAACTTGGCATAAGTGGAACAAATCTCAACATTATAAAAGCCATATATGACAAACCCATAGCCAACTTCATATTGATGGGGAAAAGTTGAAAGTATTCCCCCTAAGAACTGGAACAAGACAAGGATGTCCATTGTTATCACTTCTATTCAAAATAGTGCAGGCAAGAGAAGAATATTAAGATTATCCAAATTGGGAAAGAATGGGTCAAGCTATGTTTCATTGCTGATGATATGATCTTGTATCTAGAAAACCACAAAGATTCCATGGAGACTCTCCTAGAATGAGAAGTAAATCCAGTAAAGTCACAGGATACAAAATCAATGTACATAAACCAGTAGCATTTCTATATACTAATAACAGTCAAGCCAAGAGTCATATGAAAGACTGAAATGAATGCCATTCACAATAGCTACAAAGAAAATGAAATACCTAGGAATACACTTTGCCAAGATCTCTACAAGAATAACTATGAAATTGTGAGGAAAGAAATCGCAGAGGATACATATCGAAAAACTGTTAATATTTTGCTCATGAATAGGAAGAATCAACATTGTTAAAATGTCCATGATACCCACAGTGATTTACAAATTAAATTCAATCCCCATCTAATTACCAAAGTGATATTTCAGTTCTAGAAAAAAATAATTCTATGCTTCATTTGGAACCAGAAATAATCATGAATAGCTAAAGCAATCTTAAGCATAAAGAACATACATTGAGGTATCACATTAGTGGATTTCAACATATATTTCAAGGCTATGGTAACCAAAACAGCACCATATTGGTATGAAAATAGAGACATAGACTAATGGAACAGAACAGAGAACCCAGATATAAAACCATCTACCTACAACGAACTGCTCTTTGACAACACAGACAGCAATAATGTACATTGGTGAAAAGAAGACTTATTCAATAAATGATGCTGGTGGAATTGGATGGCCACATACAGAAGAATGAAACAAACCTACCTCTTAACACTCACAAAATTAATTCAAGATGGATAAAAGACTTAGATCTGAGACATGAAGCCTTAAGAATTCTATAGGAAAATATAAGAAAAACTATTCTACATATCAGCATAGGCAAATAATTTATGACTAAGACCACAATGCAATCATGGAAACAATAAAAATTAATCAATGGGACTTGATTAAACTACAAAGCTTCTGCACAGCTAAGGAAATAATCAATACAGAAAACAGGCAATCTACTGAATGGGAGAAAATGTTTGCAAGCTATACATCCGATAAAGGATGAATAACCATAATCTGCAAAGAACTGAAATCAGCAAGAAAAAAAATCAAACTGGCCCATTAAAAAGTGGGCAAAAGATATGAACAGAAGCTTCTCAAAAGAACAAAGACAACTGGCCAATAAAGACATAAAAAAAATGCTCAAAGTAACTAATCATCAGAGAAATACAAATTAAAACCACAGTGAGATATCACCTTAACCCAGCCAGCATTTGTTAGAAGTCTAAGAACATTAGATGCTGGCATGGATGCAGAGAGAAAGGAATACTTATAAACTGTTGGTGGGACTGCAAATTATTAAGAGTACAACCTTTATGAAAAACAGTATGAAGATTCATCAAAGATCTAAAAGTAGACCTAGCATTTATTTGATCTAGCATCCCACTATTGGGTATCTACCCAAAGGAAAAGAAGACTTTTTATCAAAAAGACATCTGCACTCAAATGGTTTATTGCACTCAAATGTTCACAATTGCAAAAATGTGGAATCAACCCAAGTTCCCAGCAATTCATAAGTGGATTAATAATATGCGGTATATACACACTGTGGAGTACTACTCAGCCATAAAAAGATGAACTAATATCTTCTGCAATGATCTAGATGGAACTGGGGACCATTCTTCTAAGTGAAGTATTTCAAGAATGGAATAACAAATACCACAGGTACTCACTATTAAATTGGAACTAATTGAAGAGCACACAACTGCACAAAGGGAAGTAAAACTTGACAGAATTTAACCATGGGGGAGGGGGAGGAGGGGACAGGAATAAACCAAGCTAATGGGTAATATGAAAACTATTTGGGTGACAGGCATACCTTTAGCCAGGACTCAAACATTACAAATATGATCCATGTAACTTAAAATATTTGTACCCCCTTGATATTCTGAAATTTTAAAAAAGTCTAAAAAAACAGTTCAAACTGGTAATCACATATATATCTAATACAACCACGGTTGAGCTTTTTTGAATTTTCAGAGAATCTTAATGTTTTGGAAAAATAATTCTAAGTTAAACCATCGTATGTGGTGGACCATACGTATATCTAAAAATATGCTCCAATAAAACTGCCAAGGGCCATGTGATTTTATTGGAAAAAATCATTTTCTATCCCTCAGCATCAACAGGAAAAGTGGTCATTTATCAAATGGTTTTTGGATCAATCTGGAATTTCTTTTTAAACTGCACAACAAAATAAGTTTCAGATGGATTGAGAAAAATAATTCATAAAATGCATTCACATATAAATAAAATTTGTATTTTATCTGAATACAATACTTTAAAGGTCTTTTTGAATACTGTAATAACAAAGGCAAACGCCAATAAAATTGACATATAAAGCTTAAATGCTTCATATAAAAACCATGAAAGTACTTTAAGAAAATGTAAGACAAAATTTGATAACATATTTTGTAAAAATGAGAAAATAATAAGAATTGAGGCACTAAATGTGACACTAAAACTCAAATTTTTTAAGCATAGAAACAGAGCATGATTGAAATATCACAAATGACCAGTAAGTTTACAAATAATACATTCTAATAAACAAGCATACCAAGAAGACCAATTAGTCAAACAATAAAATATCCTTTTCAATCTGTCTTCTGATTTACAGTCTATAATAATTACATGCATTTTTTAAAAAAGCAATTGGACATACATGTTATAATCATTTAAGTATTTATGTGTTTTGATGATATTGGATGCAGCCAATATTTTAAATGACTTTATCACTGTCATATTTAGAACAATAAGAATTTGATAGAAGAAAAGTATCTAATAATAGGAAAACATTTAAATGAATTGGTATACATATTATATAATATCATTTCAATGTATTTTCTTAAATATTGGACCATTAAAACATTATAAGCTAATATCAAGTAAAAAAAGGCACCAAGTAAACTCTTTATTCAGCTTGATGAAACATAGAAACACAGAGAGCAGAAAGAAAACATTATCTATGCATAGATAGGTTCTGGTTGGGTGATTTTAGAGCCAAATATAAGAAGCCATGGGACTTCTGGATGAACAATTAACTTAGCTAGGCTAAAATTATATATATTGAACATTTTGTGATGACATTTTGACAGGTCGATTCTGGTTTGTAATGAGTGGAAATCTTACAGTTTTATCTTTAATTTCTTAAGATTTCTAGGAGCCCAGGCTCATAAAGCAACAACAAGGTCACCTCAATATCTACCTAGATCACACCATGTTTTGGTTGTAGAGCTTACAAGGTCCTGTTAGAAAAATAAGGACATTTCTTAACATTCATGGTAGATTAGAATCACCTGGAAGCTTTTATGAATTCTGTCTGGCCCCACCTGAAACCAATTAATTCTGAACAGTTACAAGTAGGTCCAGGGCAGGAAAACTCCCCAGGTGATTCTAATTTTCAATTAAGGTTAAACGATGCTAACACTTCTAATCTTCTGCTTTGACCTCTGGACTGTTGATCAGACTCTGAACTGAAATATGTGGAACAAAGACTCTAACAAGTAATATTTCAAATCAACCTCCTGTCTCCATTTCTTCTAATCCAAAGCATCCTAAAGCCCCCCAGGAGAAGGGATAAAGATGAAAAGAGCAAAAATATATGGCTGCAGGGATTTTTCTTTCCAGGAGTACCCGAGCCAGCTGGCTTCCAGGTTCAAGCTGATCACACTGCAGGGTAGCCGCAAAGAAGCAGAAGGCAGAGGAAGCTTACAGTTACACGAGTCTTGATCAGGATTTTCTGTTGTCCTACATTCTGAGATCCTTCACTACCCTATTACTGTTTTACAACCTGGCAGACCAAGGTAAAATTGCATCAGAAATCTTACATGTTTCCACTGTATTTCTTTGAATTTTTGGTTATCCAGCACCAGCCAAGACTGAAAAATAGACTAAATAATTACTTATCAAAAATAACTTGAGTTCTAGTGCAGAGGAACAAGGCTTTACTAAGGCAATACCTGCATAGCTTAGTAATTTTGTGACCCAACAAATCAGAAAAAAAAAATCTAAAATATACATATATTTTAAGAAGAAATAACAGACATTATACATCTTTGAATTACTGGGATAGAAATCTTATACCCTCACCCCTGATTTTCCCCCCAAATAACCTATAATGGTTTTCTAAGATCTGAGCCTTAGGCAATTTTCACAACATTGTTGTATTTGAGGTGTTTTGTGTATAATAGCCATTATTAATATTGTTATGCATCCCCATTTTTTAGTATTAGAAAAACAATTAACCAATACACAACTTAGAATATACTTAATTCAATGTAAGGCAAGGGATCCTGTTTTCTTCCACTTTTGCTTCTTTTAAAGCAACTACTTGTTTTAGAAAACTTCCTTTGACTGTGCTATAACTTGTCAATGTATGAATATAAGCTTGAATCTTTTATTTGATGAAATTGTTTTAAAACATTCTAAAGCATGTGGCTTTAGAAGTTCATCTTTATAGCAGGCATGTGCCTAAAAGAGTTATACCATGTTCTTTCTACAGTAATTAATCAGTCATGGGAAGGGTGGGAGGCAGAGAGAAATGGACGATGGGAGAGAGGGAGGGAGAAGGAGAGATCTCTTTCTTTTCTTTTTTTTCTTATATGGGCCACTAACTGGATCATCAGAGTCCGACTCTCAAATTTTCATCTAAGCCTAATCACCTCCCAATAGTTTCACATCCAAATACTATCACGTTGTGGATTGAGGCTTCAAAAAATGAATTTTAAAGAGATACAAACATTCAGCCCATTACTCCAGGAAACCCAGTACCAATTTATAAAACATGCAAAAGATACATACAATAGACTGCAATAAAAAAATAAAAGATTCATATGTGCCTATCTCTTAAGAAGTTTTAGAGTAAGTAGAAGGTAACCAACTTTGGAAAAACTGGTTAGGTGAGAAATCATGTCTTTGATATGGCACTTGCTTTTATAAATCTTAACATTTCAATGTTAGATACTTAGTAACTGAAGTTAATATCCTCTATTCTGGAGAAAAAGAGTGTTAAAATATGTTCTGGAGGTACCATATGCTATCATTCTTGGAATACTAAATCTGTTTGAGAAAATTTGCCAGTCTAGGAATTTTCTCAAACATGCAAATAATTTTCAGGAAAATAACAGAACAGAAAAACATAATTTAAATACTTTTCACATGTCTATTCCATTCTCAAAGTAAGATCACATTTTTTTTTACTTGTTTGCAAAGAGTTTTAACATGTTTTCTATCTTTCCTAACTTCAGAATTTTATCAACTAGCTATTCAACTGTTTTGAGTACTTCTATTACCTATTAAAAGTAATACCAATTACTACAAATCTGGTAGGTCTTAACAGAAACATTAGATATTTGGAGAACCAAACATATAAAATATTTGTTTTATTTTCATTCTTGTATTCTGTATGTCAGTTTCTAATTTTATTTTTAAATGTGAAAGTTGTTTTGTTTTATTTTTGAGTACACATACTCTCTTCAGTTCTATAATTCAATTTTCATTTAGGTACTTCTGTTAGCAATTCCTCCACAGACTCTACCTGGTCTAATTATTTAAAGCCAATTGTTATTCTTTCTTAAATATATAACATACAGTTAAGTGATTCCAGGTTTCTTAGCTTACCATATAGATGAGAAGGGCCTCTCCAGGTGCTAACAAGGAGAGTAAAGAAGCCATTATTGAGATCTGCTTTAGCAAAATGAAGCAGCATCTCCTAGAGATATGACTGGGATAAAAGATTCAGTGCTAAAGCTGAGGAAGGGTCAGTGGTGATGTACACAGCCTCATTAGGTACTAGTTCCTGAGAGAAAGACCATTTTGGGTAAATCATTGTATCTCATGATGACCACGTTTTCATAAGCCTATTTCTAAAAATTGAGTCAATATGAATTATGGCAAAGATAATGTATTTTGGTGTTAGAAAGTTCACCCAACTCCTTTTACCTCTCCAAAAATGTACTGTGGCCTTGAGATCCTCAACTATGAAATGAGGATGGGAAATCAATTACTTGATAGATATTTTATTAATGTTAAATAAGCAATTAAACCCTTGTCACAATATTTGATATATAGTAAACACTCGTATGTAATATTACCTGCTCTTAGTCATGTTTTATTAACCATTAATGAAGTCTGTATTTTTCCATCTTTGCTAAAACCCTGTTGAAATTGCCGTTTGGGGGCCAAAATATTTTAAAAACCTATTAAAGCTGTTTCTTACTCTCCCTAACACATAGTCATTTTCTCCATCTACTTTGTAGGTAGACTATTTATTTTAAAATTGCAATTCTGATTCTTTCACTTTTCTGTTTAAAAATTTTGTATCCTAGTATCCAATGCTAAAGTCCCAAACATGGCCTAGAGAACACTAAATAAACTTGCCTAAATCTCCTGTTTTTGTCATCATTAAACCCTCACCCTCTTATGCCTGCTAATATGTTATCAAGCCTTTGTTGATGGTGGTGATGTGTTTATGCCAAGATGTTTCTCCCATTGGCCTTCTCACTAACAAATCCCACACCCCAAACTTGTAATTTGTTCTCTTATCACATCTCTGCACAACTGCATGACTAATTGTTTATCCTTCATGTTTGAACTTCACTTTATCAACCAATCATTCCTTAATGCTCAGGTTCCACTCCTAGACTAGTACTTAAATATCCATTCCTACATGGCTTTTTATAATATATATCCTTTGTAACACTCGTCATACTTGTATTTACTTGTTCAATACATCTCTTCCTTTTAAGCTTTGTGGTTTACTTTGGACAGTGGAATGAGTAGCAAGCCACTGGTTCAAAGATATAAGTGACATGTGGAGGAGATGTGATTCTAATCCACAGGTTGGAACCAATATTTGACAAGCCCAAGACCACATTAACTGAATCCCAGGTGACCAGCAGAGATTAAAAATCTAATGTTTATTGTAGTATGCCAATGATTAGGCCTTAGTGTGCAAAAATTATCTCCATGTACAGACCTATGTTTTGATATGAAACTAGGCTAATTGGAGTTAGGCAACTGCAACAATGTATTACAAATAAATTTAATTTGATAGCAAGTTCCCTTAGGGAGTCATATATCCTGAAAAGACTAATTTTTGGAAAAAAAAAATGGCATACAAACGTGAACTCCTTCTGGTACTAATCTGCCTGTTTCCCTATCCCAACCTCATAATCTAAAATTAAAGATAAAATTGATCAAGACAAGAATGCTGGGGGTTTGCTTACTGATTTGGTCCTGATAGACCTGGATGCTATGTGGATCTTCTTATATATGGTAAACATGATACTGTGTTGAGCACTTTTATCCATGAAGATGCATAAATGACAAGATTTTATACAACAAAGATAATGGCTATAATTTTCTACCTTCATTAAAAAGGCTGGCATCTATTCCAAGTAAGTGATACAGGGATTATAAAGCATCTACTTCCATATAAACATAGAGTTCATATTGGCTTGATAGTCATACAACAGTCCTAAGTATTCTTTTGTTAAAATCTAATAAGCCATATTTCCCACATGCTCTACCTGAATGAGGTTTTTGTTTGTTTGATGTTTACTTTTTTGAGACAAATAAAACGTAAATTCATTCTAGTAACTTTACCCTGTTTATTTAGCTTATTGTTTTAGGTTGTTTTGTTTTTGTCCTATTTGTGTGTGTTAATAAAAATTCTATTAATCAGTCTACAGTTCAATATTCAATATTTCATTATAAATATTTGATCAACATGATGTCATGGATCTCATGGATGTCATTCATCAGATTATATCATAAATCAATAAACTGCATAAATCTAATAATGAAGCCCTGCACTATGTATCAGCACCTTAGGAATTGTTAGATATTCTTTTTAAAATAACTATTTAAATAACTTTTTAAATATTCTCATCTACTTTTTTGCAGTATTCTGTAGTCTAGTCTTTGGAGTTCAGAGATTTTTGCCAGTGTTAACAGTGGAGGGCAGCTATATATTTTAAACATAAATTATCCTGTCAGACTCTTGAATGTAAAAAATAAAGTTAGAGAATTTATTTTATTATGTATTTAATATTTAATAGATATCGTTTTGTCATTTCTATATGTTTCCATACAATACATCTGTATACAATGAAGAAAATCAGAATGTGGTAGTTATTACAATATAAAGAGTTATGGGTAGTTTTTCAGGAAATACGTACTAAAATCCATAGTTATTTTTTAAATTTTGCACATTAACTATTTAATTTCCTCATAATGCTGCATGATTAAATCTATAGTAGAAAAAAAATAAAAGTAATAAACCCTTAAAAATATTCTGAATGAACCGAAGTTTCCCTTTTTTTCCTCTATGGTAACAACTAAGGACAGTGAGGACAACTGCTCTGATGTCTCTTCTGTGCTTATTTTGGAAGAATGAAAATTATAGAAATATATTCCACAGGTTCTTACCAGCAAGGACACATTTGATATTATTAGTTCAGTAGAAAAAAATACTTATTTTTAATAGTATTACATTGTTTTTTATATTTGTACAAGTCTTAACAAATGAGTAAATTGGATTTGACTGTTAATATATCCACCAGATATATATTTGAAGTTGTATAAATAATTGTTTTATTTGATTTATGTTTGTCTACATAGTATACATTATAAAATATGCATGAAATATCCAACCATTTATAAAATGTTGTATTGTAAATTCATTAAGAGTTCTTAGCATTAAGCATATAAATTCTTGTATTAAGCATATATGAACAAATATATAGTTTGTGTAAATAGCTCCTTGACAGATAAATGACAGACTTGTTACATTTTGGTCCTTCCTATTAAAGTGTTTCTTGAAAGTTTTAATTACTGTCATTTAGGCTTTGACAGTCAAGATAAAATCCCATCATCATGAGTAAAAGACCTGTAAACATAATAATAGATGCTAACTTCTTGCATTCTGACACACTTCATAAAACTACTCTGTACAAATATATTATCTTTGTG